>JASAMY010001374.1:97500-100234 GCA_030248085.1 Paralinhomoeus sp. GSCO2_6 | reverse complement strand
GGTAGTTTTGTTTGTTTGGGGGGGGGGGTAGTTGCAATTAGGGGGTATTTAAATATTTTTCTTTAGGGGGGCTAGTGACATGGCATTCGGCGGGGTAGTTTGCATTTGTCCAGGGGGTAGAAAAATCACAGCCCTTTTTTAATAGGTCCCCATTTTGTAGGCGAATTGCTTGAGCTGTGGTAAGTATTTTTGGCTGAAGGTAGCCACTGGTTTGCATTTGTTGTCCTAAGATTTTAATGAGATCGGTTTCGTAAGCGACAGTTATGCGACTTTCAAGGGGAGAGCGTTTCCAAAATTTGGACCAAACTGTATCCCTTTGGACAAAACTTGGTGAGATTGCTACTTACGTCATCGTCTTAACTCACCAGAACGAAAATACCGTACTGTATATAGCGATGTCACCAAAAATTGCTTATGAATTATTTTTTTTAATTTTTAACTATTAAAAAATTCCAAATAATTTTTTATTTAATTTTTAATTATTAAAATATTCGAAATAATTTTTTATTTAATTTTTAAAAGTTAAAGAATTCTGCAGAATTATTTAAATTATTTAATTAACTAATTTTTTAACTGGGTATTTTTAAAGTGTGCATTTGAGATGCATGTACATACTTCTGTGGTAGCATGCATGCATGCAAGAATGCAACAAATCCATGCCCATCACCTTGGGGCTCCTGTGAGGTCATCTACTGTAAGGTGGAGGACCCCAGTACACCTTCTTCAAGTGCAAGCAAGTCTTCATATGAAGTGGACTCCTACACATTGAAGAGAAGAGAAGTATCTGATGCGGTGCGCGCATGGCAATGCACTATGCATGTCACGCCTCAATGAAGTAGACCCTTAACTTAAACTACCGAGCGAACTTTGAATTCACCAATTTGTCAATTGGGCTGTAAGACGGGGCTGAGTGTGGGGTGGGGGACTTAAGATTTGTGATGGAGGGTTTTTGTGCCTACTTACGCGCACAGTGTTGCACACACTCTTACACACTCACTCACACTTACCGTCCAGCACACAGATTACTTCATTATACACGATTAATTTCAATGTACAGCGTCATATGTCATGTGCTGAAAACACCACTTCCCCCCATTCCAATGTTTGCAATGGATAAGTCCACTCTAAAACCTACTGAAATAATTACAAATGAACAAACCCTCACCTGAGTGTGACAGCACTGAAAGGAAAGACAATAAATTTGGTGGCAACAAAATGCCAATGATGATATGGTGGTAGAGGTAGACAAAATGAACACCAATATTCAATAGGAAAAGACGAACTTGCCATGAACTACTTGAAAAGTCATCACCATCTAAAAACGTCCATATGCTTCTTCAAGTTTTCTAAGTGTTTCCTGGGTGATCGTCGCAATTTTTGTCGCCAACGTGGTCCTCAGTTGACATTTAGGGCACTAACATCAGGCCGCTATTACGATACAGTTGCAAGCCCCAAAATTGCGCGCACATGCAGCATGAAACCGTGTAGTGGACAGAGCAGTGCAATGGAAATGCAGTGGGAACAGCGTTGGCCGCATTCGCACCCAAACGATACGAGATGCTGTAGAAAGACAGAAGAGGAACTGGCAGCGGTATACGATTGGTTATCGCGTGTCTTTATCATCAATCGTTCATCCCGTTTGTCTTTTCTGTGATGTTGGAATGCGCGTCCTTGCACCCTCTCTCGGCCTGTGTCTTAGCGTTGGGGCTCAGATATTGTAGCTAACCCACTTCTGGACAGTGCGGTTGATAAAATCTCGTGCAACCTGCACGGGCGAGGGCGCCTCGCCCAGTCGGCAGTCGGCAGTGCGGCGGCAGTCTCCCTTCCAGTGACGGGCCCATCCTTTTAGAGCGGGAATCAAAAACCGGTCGCGATTAATTTCTACTGATTTCGACAGACAGCGCCACGCTCGCTCGCTGGCCTGACGGCGCTGTTTGCCCGCAACGGAAAGCGATTCTCTGTGGCGTTGGCTTTTCGTGCTAATTCAAGTTGCGTCGTTGAGAAAAAGAAAAGGGAGATGCCTTCAAAGAAAAATCTGGAGTATCGAGTGGCAACGCTGGATGATATGGATGATATTATGACATTGGTTAGTTTTCGCGCCTATTGACTATTCACCATGCAATGTACCACACCACGAATGGTTTTCTTGTCTTCTTCATCTTCGCACCAACATGGCTTCAACAAACGTTGATCGTGATCATTCACTTGTTCCGCTCAGATGTGCGAGCACTTCCTGAGCATGGATGAGTATGGAGAGACGGTGGCTGCCTACCTCAACACGGAACCCAGCAACAAAGAAGTCTATGAGTATTGGCGGAACCGCAGCTTAGGTACCTACCGACGACCGACCTATTCAATCAAAAGACGCAAAAAGGAGTTGGCGCTCGCTCGCTCGCACGTACGCACGCACGCACGCACGCACGCACGCACGCACGCACGCACGCACGCACGCACGAACGCACGCACACACACACGCACGCACGCACGCACGCACGCACGCACGCACGCACGCACGCACGCACGCACGCACGCACGCACGCACGCACGCACGCACGCACGCACGCACGCACGCACGCACGCACGCACGAGTACTCGCACGAACACAAGGGGCCACCTACCTTGCCAAGGACCGAAGCAACGGCCAAGTCGTGTGTCTGCGTCAGACAAAATACCAATCGGTGGAAGAGTTCAAGACGGAGTTTGCTCAGTCGATACAGGAGAAGTTCGAATACGC
>JASAMY010001374.1:0-92500 GCA_030248085.1 Paralinhomoeus sp. GSCO2_6 | reverse complement strand
GGAATGGACTTCGATCCCATTAGGAACAACTGACCGTGTACCGGCCGACGTCACCGACGCGTGTTCGAGGCAATGAGTTGCCTGGCTCTACGTTCAGCTTCTTTAGCAGGGGTTTACTGTGCGCGCATTCTGTTTGCAGCGCTGTGCGGGTGCGCGCATAGTCGTAGGAGCTCTGCCGCATCCTTGACCGAATCGCCCGCCCTTGTTCCGCCGGCTCGCGTGAAGTCAGCGGAGTCGGTGGTCCGCGCAGCCGCGCGTCGTCTCTCCGTTCCGTTCCAGGAGTTGGCACGCACACCGCGAGCAGTCTGACGCAGATAGTCGAGCCAAAGTGTCTCAGATCGGTGTCATTACCAATAGGTCGTCGCGCGTGCGTCGCAGCTCTCGGTGTGCGGTACCGGTGGAGAACACAGCCGAATCGACGACGACGCGTCCAACGCGCGCACGCCCGCCTGACGGTGGCACCGTTCACGCGTCGGCGCCTAATTCGTTTCCACGGCGCCGGCCGCGCCGCGCCGGCCTTTTAAGAGGCGGCCGGACGGCGGCCGGCCAGCCAATTACCCCCCGCACTCGCCTTTATTGAGCCGGTCGCGAGCGACGCTCTTTCCGGGCTCCATCGGCACCTTTGCGTCGCCGCGCGTCTCGCACTCACTCTCTACGAACCTCGCGCTCGGGCTTTCTTCGGCTCAATGGCTGTTTGCATTCTCTGCAAGCCGATAACTCTCAGTAAAAGTATTGATTCGTTATGCGGAGGGCGCCAAGCTATGTACTGTCGCTTGTGAATTGCCAATCGGCCAGACTAGATACATAGGTGTAAGGTGGGTAGATTTAATATTCCAGCTCATGGTACTTATTTTTAGGCAGCAATCATTCGGAGTTATCATGCATTCTGCAATGGGTGATGACGGTCATATATACCGTAAATCAGTATTGCCGCCTGAGCTCATCCACTAGCAGGGGGCTGTACAGTGTGGACGCTGGATGAGTGGCCGTGTTGGTTGTCGGTCCGGCGATCAATTAGTCATGAGGAGGGCCTTTGTCGACTCCGCATCTTTTCGTTCGAGTCAACGACGCACTACGCCAACACGCACGCAGCATAGGTACGTACACACACGCACGCAGGTTATGTGTATGCTACGCACAGTGTCTTTTCACTAGGCAGGTATGTATGTACACTGCTACCTACACTGCTAGAGCCAAGGGCGCGAGGTTATTGGTGCATTATCCTGGAGCAAAACTTAGAAACGACTCGTTCTACAAATATCGCTATACATATGTCTCCCAAATATCGCAAATACCGATCACCCAAATATCACTGCCAAGTGGTGCCAAACGCCGCTCTTTTCGTTTGTATTGGTAGTACATACGGTGTGGCGCGGTTCAGCAGGCGCTTGTTCGCGCGTGCATACATAGTACAAGCTCGGCGGTCGCGCAGATCAGTCGGCGAGCTCTTCTGATTCTCCGGGCGGCGATGTCGGCTGCCGGCGCGCCACAGCAGCTGGAGCTGGAGCAACGCGGGCAGCAGGAGGACGGAGTGGGCGCTGACGACGCGCTGGTGTTCGGCGCGCTCGAGCTGCTCGGCCTCTCCGCGCTGCTGGGCAACGCGACCGTGCTGTGGGTGATCTGGCGCTACCGCTACCTGGGCAAGCCCTCCTTCCTGCTCATGTTCAACCTGGCCTGCGCCGACCTGCTGCACGGACTCGTCACCACGCTCTACTTCTACCCGCCCATCGTGCTCAAGAGCAACCACCTGCCGCAGCTGGCGCGCCGACTCTTCAACGTCGTCGACTGGACCGCCTGGAGCATCACCATCACGTGAGAACTCCGCTTGCCGAGAACTGCCCTTCTGGAGGAGTGCCTACACGTTCTGTTCGGTCTGCAAAGCGTACGGCTACGCTCGCATGCCTGAAATGCAATTAAGTAAAGTAAGCCTGAAGTAAAGTGAAAACAGGTTGAAGAACTCGTAGAGTTTATAGGCACATGTCAGCCGTCAGCGTCGACCGAATTATCGCGATCTACTTCTCGACGCGATACATCCATCTTGTCACCGCCAAACGCATCAAGAAGTTTAGGCGAGTCGCGCAGCGTCGTCGAAAAATCGTTGCGGGCACTACAAAAACTCGTTTCAGCCTGTTGTGCTGGCTCTGCTTCCTGAGTCTGAACGGCGCTTTCTTCCTCCTGAATCTGTGCTGCGTCATCGAGCCGCAGGCCTCGACCGAGTTCTACAGCTTCGGCTACACGACTCAGCAGATGGCGCGTCAGAGCTGTTGGAACTCCACCAATTGCCAGAAGACGTCATCTGACCTCACCGCTGGCCGCTTCAACGTCTACCCCCTGGTCTACGTGCCATTGGAAGTGGTCACTATGCTGATTCTCGGAGTAAGGTGAGTGCGTCCATATCGACTCACATTGGGACGTGACGCTCGAAGAGAGCGCTGTTGTGGCAACAGCGGGCAACAGACAGTCGCATGCAGCGCAGCAACGAAAGGCAACGTTAGTGAATGAATACGTCTTACGTAAAATAGCCAAGGGTAGCTGGCAAAGAGATTCTCAAAGTTGAAACGCCGCAGTGCAACACAACAACTTACGAATTGATTCTGTATACCGTATGTAAATTACTCAACATTTACATATTAATAATCCTCTGATTACCGCATCCCCTTCGCGCTACGTACTTAATTGCTTCCTGCGGGCCTATCAAGGTGCGGTTGTGGAGGGGGGGGGGGTCCCCCAAGTGCAGCACTAGCGGAGCGCACGAGGTTCCCAGAAAGTCAAAGAGATGTTGATAGTTTGTATGTACATACATATGTAGGTGTATACGTAAGTATTTGTATAGTGAGTTTGGTACACGAAGGTATACCTAACTGGAATTACCTACGATGTTTTCAAATACGGATCTGACAGACAATCTGAGCGTTCAGCAACCCAGTGACGCTCTTTCGACTCTGGCAAAGGCATCGGAGAAAAATGGCCATGCGACGAGCGAGCAACATGCTCCTGGACGTTGGCAATCGAATTACGGAGACGGACCAACAATCGGTAGTATCGTATTATACTTGTTCGCATGGTATATGAACGCACGGTGTACATGCAAGAGATACTGTACCTAAGTTTTAGGTAAGTTGATCACAACTTTTCTCGAATAAATAGGTAAGTCTAAGAAATTACGTCATGGTGTGTACACTGCGCGAACTTCCACTAGGTTCGTATAATACACCTGCATTGTGAGCAAACGAGTGTGAAGCAATTCACGTGTGCCCCCTGTAGCAGGTGGCCCGCCGGCAGCAACGCCAGCAGCAGCGCATCTTCGTCCAGATCACCGCGGTGACGGTGATCTTCTTCTCCTACATGTTCGTCTACTACCTCTTCTACTACGCGCTGAATGCCGTGACCAACAAGTGGACGTTCGCCATCAACTCCCTCTTCTACTCCACCACGCACATGGTGAACCCCGTCGTCTACTTCCTGCTCAACAAGGACATGAGGGCCAACCTCCTGGACCTGCTCAAGAGACTCGTCGGCCACGACGCCCAGACGGCCGGCGGAAACGGGGTCGGCCGGCCGGGCATAGACAGACACAGGCCCCACGTTGGCGACAGTAGAAACAACTTGGTGAGTGAGCGTGGCTGCTCAACACTTCGACTCCTGTGACCACGGCAGCGTCGCCATTCAGTCGGCAAGCCCGCTGATCCAGAGCACCAGCGCGGCCACTGTGTGCCCCAGTCGATTGGGCTGCCCCAAGGCCTCGCCTTCTCGACTCGTCTCCAGCTCCGCTCCACAACTCAACAGCTCTTGCAAGACGCTCGGAAGACTCGCGGCAGATCCTTCCATGTCCATAGCGAGAGCCGACCAGCGAGAAGAGCTGCCGCCAATGGGCACCATTTGGGCCTTAGATAGGCCTGGAAGCGAGGAGCCCGAGACTGACTCCCTGGAACTCGGCAGTAGGCCTGTGAGGTTCTTTTCCGACAACCTCTCGCTGGCCTACATTGAGGAGCGGAGCTCCGCGGCGAGCGCAGCTCTCGAACTCGACGTGACCCCAGCAACTCCCGAGCTGAACAGCAGCCCAGATGCGCAGATGCAGCGGCAGAACCGGGAACTGCTTCATGGAGCGAGCGCGACGCGCAGGATCACAGACGAAGAGCTACACGTGCATGTAGACGAGAAGCTGACTCAGTTCTAGGTGAAATGTTTTTGCTACGCATGCCAGTGACGAATGACACACGTACGCACTGTGTCGCGCAAGGTGTATTCTACGAGTAGCGTTTTCAGGCACCTTCAACATTTTCCAGAAAAAAGAATCGTTCAGTCTCAACAAATTTTGACATACCATGTACATAGGTAGACATAGTTTATTTTGCATTCGGCTTGCATGGCTTTATTGGAAAATGCAGCGTGCACAGACATGGGTTATTAGAACATGCGAATACATTTACATCAATACAATAAATACAAAATGCATAGATAGCTGATAGAACATAAATCAAAGCCGCGTGAAATCGATTTGATGGTAGTTCTTCGATGATAGCAGTCGGCTGGTTGTAGCAAGCATCGTTCTCCTTGTGCCTGAACACTCCAAGACAAAAGACACAAAACAAACAAACTTAAATGGTAATAAATGCATTTAATTAAATTTATACGACCCTAGGTGTTTCGGCCCTTTTCACTGGACACCTGAGCTGGCAGGGCCTCGTCAGCAGTGACCAGCTCAAACTACCTAGTTGCTACCTACTTAAACATTACTCACAAACACATTGATAATGTTTAAAATTAATATTAAAAAATGTAAGCAACTGTGAGGATAAATAAAAATATATTTTCAACTTAACTTGGCGATGTTATTGTCGGTGCTGTTGTTTGAAGAATTCGCGGTCGCCATCCTGGCTCGCTTGTTGGCGACTTGGTTGGGTTGAGACTGCGGGAGGACGACGAGACGACGTTTATCTTTACCAATCTTTACCCATAAAAAACAAAAAGCGAAGAAAAAACTGCAGAGGCTATTTTGACAATATCAACGCGAATGTCTATACACGGGGTATAAGCGAGGAAAAAGTGTCGTGACCTTTGCTTCGACACGTTGGACGATTATCGAAGGTTCAACCCACCCGCCCTCGGAGCCGGGTACTCTGCCTTCAAGAAGTATTCATTGTTCTGGTGTGTTAAGAATACGACGGGAAATCGTCCCTTACCTATTTCAAAAGCACTGCTGTCGTACGTTGAAAGCATCGTCAACGCATATCATAATGAGGATTATAAACCACTCACAGCAGCGTTGCACAGAAACCGTGGTTACGCTTATGGTACATGGTTTCAACCTGACCTCGCAGTTTCGCACGCATGCGCCGATGCCGTTTTGCATTCGCGCTTGTCAGCATCGCATGTTGATCGATCGACACACTTTGTTAACGCATAGGTGATCAAGGATGAGGAGTGTCTCTCAAATCGCCGAGCAGAAGGCTCTTCTCCGCATCGTTGTGATTTGACCACTGTTGCAGAAGCTGACTAACCGTCTTGCCTCTAGTTTCCGGCATATACTTGGCCAGCCATAGAGCAAAAGGAACTCCACACAAGATGAGTGGCGCCACGGCGATAGTGCCGAGTTCTTCGAACAAAATGGGAAAGCACAGGGTCACAATCAACATGACAACACTGCCCGACGTCAAAGAGATGGCTGAAAAGCGGATCTGTAGACATTGTGACCATGTCTTGGAGTTTTATCTTTTATTGAATTTTATTATGATCTTTTACTATTAGAACTTTTCATCAACTTTTTTTATTTTAGTATACAAATTTTGGACAAGTTATTTAACGTGACCTTTGCTTTTGAAAACAAATTACAAGTTAACTTTTAACTTGACAATTTCAAAAGTTAGCTCCACAAATAAAATTCTGTGGGTGCGATGACAACTGGTTACGCAAATGGACCTCAATAACTCAAGTTTAAGTTAACTTGACGTTTCGATAACTTAACTTTAACTTTCAAGTTAACTGAGGCTTTTCATTCAAGTTCCCATGTATGGCTGCGACGTGCTTTACTGTAAATTACTATTGTAAAAATTAGGAAATTTTGGGACGCAATTGGTTTTACGACGATTAGATCAGACATAAAAAATGTAAGGGGAGGGGAATGGCCAAACGGGCGGACAGACAGAAGCCATCGACACCTGCGACTTTCAGTCGAACCGCAAGTGGCATTAGTTCCTTTGTGAGAACGACCAAACTAAACTTGATTGACAGACAGTAGCCCATTTTTATGAAGAAGAAGCTGACAACTGTGAAGAACCATCCCAGTGGCACGTAACCAGCCACCATGAGCATTGTCAGGCCACCTGTAATGATCAGAGCCTGGTGCTTTGCATACTCTTCTGTTCCACTGACCAATGACAACAGGCACTTATTGTACGTCAAGCATGCGTGGAACCTTCAAAGAAGAACTGTTTTGATCTAGAAGGAAGTATGTAGTGGATCTGACGTAGTACATAGGTACATTTTCTTTATGCATGTGCTCACAAGTGCAGAATTCGCTACCAACTCCTACGATTGATTAACTGTATGGCTATTAAACAATTTAGACAATGATTCACCATATGCAGCAATTAGCGCTCCAAGCAACACCGTTCTTCTGCCAACATGTGTCATGGCCCACCAGTAAAGTGCCAGTGATATGGTGTCTGGCACCGTGTGCGCAACAGTCAAAGTAAGCAACTGTGAGGTTTCAACATTCAGTCCAGTGCTCAGCAGCATCTCAGTGGAGTACTGTTCTCCGATCTGACCACCGGCGGTTGCTGCAGCAAATCTTGCAGCCATGCAGATTCCAAATGCCCAGAGAAGGGGACGCCTGAATCACACAGTCTGGATTTGTACAGCTTTGCGACCATATCTGTAAAAGGGGGGCTGATCCCTCTCACATAAACTCAATCGCACGTATGTAGGGTACCTACCGCCCAATCCCAGAAATTTTTAGAGGTTCCCCGACCTCTTTCGCTTACAAACGATCTTTCTGATAAAATTTAGAGCATATTGCCATAAATCCTCTAATGTGCCCCCTCTACAATAGTGCCCACTGCCCTGGGACAATGCGTTTCGTTGCTCAAAGCATCACACCTGCTAAAAATGTCCAACAAAGTCAGCTTCTGATTGGAGGCACCTTGCAGCATCTCCTGGTCCATTCTCCACTTGGCCTTGTTCCAAAGGTCTTCACCCTGGCCACCACTGTCACATCTGCTGCCACTGTAGAACACCAAAGCCTGCTTTGCTGCATATGCATTGTTGCGTGTCATGTAGAGGTATTCTGGTGACTCTGGCAGGTGGAGAGCACACAACATGTGCACCACTGAAAAAAAGTAATGTTGGGACAATTTGTCAGTTTTGAAAAGTCTGACTATTTGGCAAATGCAACGGTGACCATAGTGGAATAAACCATTAAGAAAAAATTTGCAGGGGGCTGCAAAAAAAGGAGAATATGTGACACTCTATTGTTGAAGTCCAGTTTGAAAAGAAGTGGTATTAAGGAAAAATTTGCAGGGGGCTGCAAAAAAAAGGAGAATATGTGACACTCTATGGTTGAAGTCCAGTTTGAAAAGAAGTGGTATTAAAGCATATACCCCCACTGATTTCTAGCCACTTCTGCATTGCAGCTGATCAACTCCACTTTGAACAAACCATGTATAAAATCCGAACCAAGCACAGCAACAAGTCACATATTCGGCGATTTTTGTGCGAGCCATCTCACTCAGCCAAGCCAAAACGCCGCAAACGTCCATCAACTCATATCTCATCTCTCTCTCTCTCTCAGACGTTGTTATTGCCCATTTCCATGGACCTGACACTGCTAAAGTTCCTGCAGAATCAATTGGTCCCCGGGCTAAAATTTTTGCAATGTTGGTTGTTGATGATGTACAGTTGGTGATGTCGATGTGTAGGCAAGAGGCACATATACCTACGTACTACGATCCTGTTCCATTCCCTTCCGGCATTCCACCCAATGATGAACTGTTCGTATAACATTTGTGTAGTGCCCTAATGCTTGCATGAGTGCTGCGTGCGTGCGTGCGTGCGTGCGTGCGTGCGTGCGTGCGTGCGTGCGTGCGTGCGTGCGTGCGTCCGTGCGTGCTTGTTTGTTTGTTTGTTTTTTTATTCGTCGAAGCACGGTGTACGACATTACAAAGGCACAAAGGCGAAGCACAGCGAGCGAGCGAATTGGGTACACATGTGTCACAACAAACAAAGTGTAATTGTCCACAGTTAGCAAATAGGAGGGATGGGAATGCTACGCCCGCCAACTGTTTACGTTATCACGTGCGAGACATGGCTAGGTGACACCAAAAAGGTGATTTTATAACCTAACCATTTAGGAATTGAGATCAGTTTTCCTTTAGGAGTTTATGTTTAAATGTAATGATAGTTTTGGAGTTGACCGTTCCTTCCGACAAGGCATTCCAAGCAGCAATGACCCTATTGGAGAAGAAGTGCGCTCTATACTGAGTATTGTGTTTTTGTGGACGGAGTTTAAAATTATGCCCCCTCGTTCTGCTGTCTCTATTTAGGTAAAGAAATCTTCAAATTTATTGGAAGTTTGTTTGTGAATTATTTTATAGACATAGATTAAATCAGCATGTAGCCGCCGCAGCTCAAGGAGGGGAAGACCAATGCGCTCTCTCCGTTCATCATATGACAAGTGGCGTAGTTGCGGAATATTTCGGGTGAAAGTTCTCTGAATTGACTCCAGCTGCCTTGTGTTACCAACCATGACCGGATTCCAACACGGGGAAGCATATTCAAGACTGCTTCTAACAAACGCGCAAAATAACACTCTTAACACCTTCAAATCTCTAGTGTGAAAACAGTTTAGTATTGCGGAAGCTCTTAGACCAGCAGCCTTACTAATCTGGTTGCAATGTTCAGTAAAGCGAAGATCTTTGGAAACAGTGACGCCCAAGTCACGCATAGTTTCTACCGTAGATAGCTGTGTTCCTCCTACACTGTACAGTGCGGCCGACAAATGGGAGCTTTTTTCCGAGTGGAACGCCAACCGAACGGATTCGGATCGCCGCACACAAAAGATAGGCAGGCCAGCGCTGGGAAGGCGGCTCCGCGGCCGCTCGCCGACCTCTGTCAGGGGACCCGCGGGCCAAGCGGCGGCCAGCCCGCTGTCCGCCGCAGCAAGTTCGCCTTTTTCGGGGGTGGCGGCGGGTAATCGCGGCCCCACCGCCCGAAAACCCGCTGGCGGGTGGGAGCGGCGGCCAACCCGCCAGCCGCCCACTCCCTTCCTCTCAGCAGTGCGCGGAGCGGGGGCGGCGGCGGGTAATCGAAGCGCCACCGCCCGAAAACCCGCCGAACGTTTGTAGCGCCACAAGACCGTAACACAAGGCCCTAAATTGTCGTCTTGAATCGCACGCAGCCGGATGAACTTTCGAAAACGCTAAGACAAGGGACTACCCATTGAGGCGCGCTGTTTAGTGGGACACTGTAAGGGAAAGCTGTACCATTCTCTGCTACCATATTCAGACTATACAACTTTAGCCTAATAGCTTGCCCACACACGTAATACATTTGCGACCAACACGTGCAGCCCCTGCGCTTTGCTTACGTCGGATTTCGAGCCAGCTCGACTGCCGGCCATCTTCCCAACACATTTCAACGGTGAAAGTAAGCGTTGAAATGTAGGACGAGCGGCGCCGCCTTCGGGGCGCCAACAGACGCGTGCAATACGTAACTGTATGTAGTCGAATTTTGACGCACTAAATGCGCCGCCGTTCTGGCTCGGCTCCCGCGGTTTGTTTGAGTCGGATTTCGAGCCAGCTCGACTGCCTGCTATCTTCCCAACACATTTCAACGGTAAAAGCAAGCTTCGAAGCGTAGGTGAAGCGGCGGCGCCTCTGGGGCGACAACAGACGCGTGCAATATAGGTACGTATATGTAGTCGAATTTTGACGCACTAAATGCGCGCCGTTCTGGCTCGGCTCCCGCGGTTTGTTTGAGTCGGATTTCGAGCCAGCTCGACTGCCTGCTATCTTCCCAACACATTTCAACGGTAAAAGCAAGCTTCGAAGCGTAGGTGAAGCGGCGGCGCCTCTGGGGCGACAACAGACGCGTGCAATACGTAACTGTATGTAGTCGAATTTTGACGCACTAAATGCGCCGCCGTTCTGGCTCGGCTCCCGCGGTTTGTTTGGGTCGGATTTCGAGCCAGCTCGACTGCCTGCTATCTTCCCAACACATTTCAACGGTAAAAGCAAGCTTCGAAGCGTAGGTGAAGCGGCGGCGCCTCTGGGGCGACAACAGACGCGTGCAATACGTAACTGTATGTAGTCGAATTTTGACGCACTAAATGCGCCGCCGTTCTGGCTCGGCTCCCGCGGTTTGTTTGAGTCAGATTTCGAGCCAGCTCGACTGCCTGCTATCTTCCCAACACATTTCAACGGTAAAAGCAAGCTTCGAAGCGTAGGTGAAGCGGCGGCGCCTCTGGGGCGACAACAGACGCGTGCAATACGTAACTGTATGTAGTCAAATTTTGACGCACTAAATGCGCCGCCGTTCTGGCTCGGCTCCCGCGGTTTGTTTGGGTCGGATTTCGAGCCAGCTCGACTGCCTGCTATCTTCCCAACACATTTCAATGGTAAAAGCAAGCTTCGAAGCGTAGGTGAAGCGGCGGCGCCTCTGGGGCGACAACAGACGCGTGCAATACGTAACTGTATGTAGTCGAATTTTGACGCACTAAATGCGCCGCCGTTCTGGCTCGGCTCCCGCGGTTTGTTTGGGTCGGATTTCGAGCCAGCTCGACTGCCTGCTATCTTCCCAACACATTTCAACGGTAAAAGCAAGCTTCGAAGCGTAGGTGAAGCGGCGGCGCCTCTGGGGCGACAACAGACGCGTGCAATACGTAACTGTATGTAGTCGAATTTTGACGCACTAAATGCGCCGCCGTTCTGGCTCGGCTCCCGCGGTTTGTTTGAGTCAGATTTCGAGCCAGCTCGACTGCCTGCTATCTTCCCAACACATTTCAACGGTAAAAGCAAGCTTCGAAGCGTAGGTGAAGCGGCGGCGCCTCTGGGGCGACAACAGACGCGTGCAATACGTAACTGTATGTAGTCGAATTTTGACGCACTAAATGCGCCGCCGTTCTGGCTCGGCTCCCGCGGTTTGTTTGGGTCGGATTTCGAGCCAGCTCGACTGCCTGCTATCTTCCCAACACATTTCAACGGTAAAAGCAAGCTTCGAAGCGTAGGTGAAGCGGCGGCGCCTCTGGGGCGACAACAGACGCGTGCAATCCGCAACTGTATGTAGTCGAATTTTGACGCACTAAGTGCGCCGCCGTTCTGAGTCGACATCTGCGGTTCTTTTCAGTCGGATTTCGAGCCAGCTCGACTGCCTGCCGTCCATCCAACTCGAAGTCGACGTGACGCACGCACGGATGGTCGCTCGCACGCACGGACCGTCTGTGGACAGTACAAGGTAGAGTTGGGAAGCGTGTGGGGAGTGAAGTCGGGTTCGTGCGTGCGAAGGCGTGCGTGCGTGTGTGTGTGCGTGCGTGCGTGGCTGTACGTCTGAGCGATTGCGCGTGTGAGACGACGATGACGAGCGACGTTGAGTGTTTTTTGGTACCAAAAACATGGGATGGGCAGTGCACGCAAAAAATCGCAAGAAGGGGCGCGACGACGGCGCAACGGAAACGACGGACGAGGACGCGCAGGCGGCAGAGAGAAGGCAACTGAGACGACAAACAGCAGGACCGCACATAGGTGTAACTGGGTAGTGTGTAGGTACAGGTCACCCTCCCCAGCTTCGGTCAATCCTGCACGAAAAGTAGGACCCCCGCCTTGGTCCAACCTGCACTCATTGCAGGTTACCCCCATGGTTGAATGTGTTTCTCATACTTCTCAAGGTGATTTTTCAGGACTGTGAGCAGTATTTATTGTCCAAATATCAAAAATTTCCCCTGCGGCGCTGTATTTCACGCACCTACAGACCATTTTTGAGTACATCGAGCTCGTTTTCGGCCCAAAATTCAAAAATAAATGCATGCGGCACTGTTTGCAGGAAAATGTTGAGGCTGGAAAACGAGAAATTGTATCAATTTTGGCCATGCAGGTCACCCGCATCAACTTTTGAAAAATCCCAGATTCACCCCCTCCCAGCTTGGATGGCCAGTTACACCTATGGGGCCGCAACTCGATCGAGTTCATCTGTACGGTGATCGAGCAGGCGGGCGGCGGCGAGCAGGCTGTCGTCGAGCTGGGCCGGCTCGGCTGCTCTACCTCGGCCAAGACGGCGGCCAGCGCCGCGCACGAGGCCTCCACGCACTGCCCCTCCCCATGCGACGACACTGCAACGTCGGCACGCGCGCACTCACAAGCAGAGCATAGGTGCCATTTTGGTTTCCACCTCCCATGGAGCGTTGCGCAATCCCATCGATTTTAACTGCTGTGGAGCTGCCCCCCCCCCCCTTTGACCAGCCCCTTCGCGATATGCGAAACCCCCTTCTGGCACCCTGCGAAACGAAATGCGAAATCCCTTGGCGCTTCAGATGAGAAATCCCGGCGGACTAATCCAGGGTGTGCCACCTATGTTAGCGTCCTCTTTGTGTCTGAGCACCAAACGAACCAACGTGATGTGGACCAACAAAAGTGCCGATTTATAGTTTACACGCAATTTTGGTGCACATTTGTTTCAATTCTGACCCTCCCCCCCTCTCAAAATTTTACACCCTGGCTGGGCTTTCCTCCGGGTAGGGTTTAGACCTCCGTCCCCAATGGCCTCCAAACCCAAATAGCACCTATGAACGAGACCCGCAACTCACCACCGTGTGCAGTGCTCCTGTCGCGGCGCGGAGAGTTGAGAGCGGGTCAAAGTTGAGCAGAGGCGCAGTGTCCGTCCGTGCCGGTGCCGCGGCTCGAGGTCGCCGACTGCCTCCGCCTGACCGTCGAGTCGAACTCGAGCATGTAGCGGACAACGGAGGGCAGCCTGGCGCTCTTCGCCTAGAGAGGCTCCGCACAGCGCCACAGCCTCCAACGACAAATGCAAAGCAACGCCGTACACATTCTTACGCTGACGGATGCACTCAGCAGACGTACGCGCGCACGAACTCACTCACTCAACAAGCGTGCACGCACGCCCGTGTGTCCGTGTGGGGCGGAATGGGGGGGGGGGTTGGGAATGGCTTCTGATTCGGAAGAGTTCATTCACCTCTCACCCTTCTGGCATTCACGTTCTGGCATTGATTTAGTCCAATTGGGACAAATTCCCTTCTTCAAAATGGTGTAATACGGACGGTACTGCACTATGTTGGGGACCCCAAACAAGGAGGATCGTTTTAGGCACTATCAAGCAAGTTTATGCAATACGCATGAATAGTTTGCGCTAGACTGATTTGCGACTTGCTATTAAAATGAAACAATGAAATGAAATTCAGGGCATCTACACCACCCCCCCCCCCCTTTGATCAAACCCCGTTACACAGGTGTGAACCCCTAAGAACCATAGGTGCCCACAGAAAGGGCCAGGGGCGGGGTAAATCGCCAAATTTGTTGAAGGCAGGGGGTGGGTAAATTAGGATTTTCGGGATGGTTTTATACGTTGAAATTGCTCAGAAAATGGTACTTTTTCGCCTCAAAATGGACCCAAAACGTAAAATATTTTTGCAAGATAAATTGACTTGAAGCTCCAGAAAATGAACGACAGGGGAGGGGTCGTCCTCATCCCGAAAGTCTTTCAGGATAGGGTCTTCCAGGAGAGGGGGTAACCCCCCCCCCCCCAATGGGCAGGTATGCTAAGAACACGCACGCACGTGACGCACGCACGACATCCAAAAAACAAAACGAACCTCATTCACTGCCTCTTCAACAACAGTTGTAACTCTGTTCAAAATTCAAAGGAGATTGCGATCTTCTTCTGATGCCTCGCACAGAACAGTGCCTCTTGATAAACCGCAGAGAAGAACCTGAACGGGTTCCCATGCGGGGAAGAAAGGGGGAAACGAGCAGCTATGAACAAGAGCAACAGCAACGGCGACGACACGCAACTCACCGTGCGCAGTGCTCCGGTCGGTCGCGGCGCCGGGCGCAGTGTCCGTTCGTAAGGAGAAAACTGCCACAGTGCCGCCTCTCTTCTCATCACCTACACAAATGCAAAGCAATGCCGTACAAATTCTGACAGCGACTGACGGCTGACGACGCCGTTAGACGCACGCACGCACTCGCTCACCACGCCTGCACGCGCGCACGCACGCACGCACTCACTCACTCACCTCACTCAAGAGACAGACGCTTTTCAATCAACAATTTTGGAAGAGCAAAGCGCACCCGCCTAGCTTTGGTAGAACGTTGCAGCGCTCGCCCACCACAGCCCATGTGACGCCAGAGCCGGACACGATCATCGCGCACCGTCTCCTTTACCAGCTAAACGAACATTAAAAAATAATGTGCAACTTTTAATTGTACAACAACTTCACTTTAATCTCGCGCTCGCGAATGTCGGCGACGTCAGCTTCCATCCGACACATGATGAGCCCATTCTGATGGTTTTCTAAGGCGCCTTACTCGGGGCCGCACGGTTGTCACGAATTGATATATTTTATTTCGAAATTTATTTCTATTTATTAAGGAAGAAAAACAACCGTTATGCACTAATCAAGGGCAAGCACAAAGCAAAGAAAGGCAGAAACACGTACTATAAATGTATTCATCTGACTGCTCAACGTCTAAAAGCCATTAAATGTCATGTTCCATAAACTATTTACCTATATACATTGCATTTCCTTTGCATTGCCGTAACTTTTATGGAGTACACAATATGCGTTTAATCCTCTATTGACCTTTGTTGTGTGCTCGCTTAGGCTAAAGTTGTATAGTCTGAATATGGTAGCAGAGAATGGTACAGCTTTCCCATACAGTGTCCCACTAAACAGCGCGCCTCAATGGGTAGTCCCTTGTCTTAGCGTTTTCGAAAGTTCATCCGGCTGCGTGCGATTCAAGACGACAGTTTATGGTCTTGTGTTACGGTCTTTTGGCGCTACAAACGTTCGGCGGGTTTTCGGGCGGTGGCGCTCCGATTACCCACCGCCGCCCCCTCTCCGCGCACTGCTGAGAGGAAGGGGAGTGGGCGGCTGGCGGGGGGGCCGCCGCTCCCACCCGCCAGCGGGTTTTCGGGCGGCGGGGCCTCCATTACCCGCCGCCGCCCCCGAAAAAAGCAAACTTGCTGCGGCGGACGGCGGGCTGGCCGCCACTTGGCCCGCGGGTCCCCTGACACTCTCAGCAGTGCGCGGAGCGGGGGCGGCGGCGGGTAATCGAAGCGCCACCGCCCGAAAACCCGCCGAACGTTTGTAGCGCCACAAGACCATAACACAAGGCCCTAAATTGTTGTTTTTGTTTTTTTTTTGTGGGTGTTTTTTTTGTTTGACACAGTGAAAAATTTCAATAACTTTTTAACCGCTTTACCGATCCCAACCAAATTTTGAGCGTTTATGGCCAACACCGGGCGACATGTTGTGCTAACGTTTAACGCTTCTCCCTTACTCCTACCATGAGATATGCAACACCAACTATAGGGTCGAATTTCCGCGACTATTCTGGTAAGAAAATACGATTACCTAGGTATGTTGCACGCATGCTAAAAACAATCGTTCCGCAGCACTCTAATATTCGAATTTTCAATGTGCAGTAGCATATTTTGTACCCTGTTCCAAAGTCGAATAGCGGAATTTTAGGAAACAAACTGTTTTCCAATTTTCTGAAAATTCCGACAAACGAACGAGACGGATGCGGACTTGGTCAAATTTCGATAATGAATGAGACCCCAATGTTGAAAACAAATAAAATTGATGCCCAATGTAGTGTGGAATATGCATCAACTATGGGCTGTGCTTGGTTAACAAGAACATGAGCGTAATCACTCAGCAGTCTCAATTTTTGGGACGAAATTCGACCCCAAAGTTAATGTTGCGTATCTCATGGTAGGGGTAATGGAGAAATGTGAAACTTTGGCACCACATGTCGCCCGGTGTTTGCTATAAACGTTCAAAGTTTGGCGAAATTTGATCAAGCGGTTAAAAAGTTATTCGTATTTTTTACTGTGTCAAACAAAAAAAACACCCTGTATATGTAGTCGAATTTTGACGCACTGGACTGGACTGGACGTTTTATTCGGACAACCCTTTACACAGCGTAGAGCCGTACACCATTGTGACAATGGGGGGAGGCCGATTGCACACCCATACCACGTCAAAATCAGATCTCAGAGTGAATCAAATCATCAACTTAAGCACACGGGTTTGACAAACTTTCGGGCTACCAGAGATTCAACGATTTCACCCGATTTTACAAACCTATAGAACGCATTGTAGGGAAGGCTGACAACGTGTTCACTCAGCGCGTTCCACAGTCTACTTGTAGAGTACAGGAATAGATTTCCGATTGCCACCGTTCGCGCACTGAGATTCATCGTTTTGGAGTGTGAAAGACGAACACTTCGACGAACTTGACTAGGGGGAGGCAGACAGTCGGGTGGGACGTAGTGAATACTGTTGTACAATTTGTAGAAGAGAATCAGTCTCCGCGCCAAGACTTCTTTCCATAATGGGCGCCAGTCTAATTGGATCAGTAGCTCGCTGTACGGGACGTTGTACCTATTGGCTCGCGACCGCGCCATCATGCGATGAACCCTTTCTAGAGAACTCTTCCCCTTGTCAGTGGCGGGGTACCATATTTCAGCCGCGTACAGTAGCGCCGGCAGAATACACGCGAAGTACAGCTTCTCAAGCACCGCGTTTGGGGCTCGATTGCGGAATACTCGGCACATAGCTCCGACAGCGCGTCGCGCTTTGAGACAGGCCATTTCGGTGTGCTTTCGAAACGACAAAGAACGGTCGAGCTCAACGCCCAAACAGCGCGCGTGGGCCACCTCTGCCAGCTGTTGGCCCTGCAGGATCAACGGTTGGCGGAGCGTCTGGGCGGTAGCGTGCAGGGAGACGACCATGGCCTTGACCTTGGGCGGGTTGAGCGCCATGTGGTCTCGGCTGAAGTAGTCCCCGATGGCGTCCACGTCGGCCTGTGCCTCGGTCTCAGCCGCTGCGTTGGGGATGGGCTTGTAGTAGGTCAAGTCGTCAGCGAAGACCGCCTTGGCGGCTCCCTGGCTGAGCGGCACCGAGTCCAGATCGTTGATGTGGGTCAAGAACAGCAGGGGGCCAAGCACAGACCCTTGAGGAACGCCGCTCAGCACCGGCCGTCGGCTGGACAGGCAGCCGCCCACACGCACCCGGTACGACCGCCCTGAGAGCCAACAATTGAGCCAACGAAGTAGGTACGGCGGCACCGAGAACTGGTGGAAGAGCTTGTCCAAGATGACCGGGTGCACGCAGGTGTCAAAGGCGCGCTTGACGTCGAAGAGGACTGCCAGCGCCTTCTTGTGCGTGTCCACCATGCTGCCCAGTTGATGTGTGATGGTCGCCAGACAGTCGACCGTGGAGCGCCCTTTGCGGAAGCCATACTGTGAGGATGATAGTCGAGGCTCGACGTGCGGGAGAAGCAGGCCGACCACGACTTTCTCCATCACCTTGGAGACGACCGACAGCAGCGCAATTGGACGGAACTGACTGGTTGAGACTGGAGCAGGGACCTTTGGAATCGGAGACACGTATGCGTCTTTCCAGTCAGTCGGCACGCAGCCCTCGCTCAGCGATCGCTCAAACAGCGCAGCCAGGGATGCAGACAGAACCTCAGCGCAGCCCTTGAGCAGGACGGTAGGCAGTTCGTCCGGTCCGGTAGACTTGCGAGGGTTTAGACGCAGCAGTAAATGTTCCACCCATACAACCGGCACCACGACGACCGATTGAGCAGGCCGCAGCAGAGCCTCCTCAACGTCAGCAGACAGTGGTACGTCGGCGGTGTTCCAGACGGACTGGAAGCAGTCCGCCAGAGCGTCCGCGATAGCCGGTGCCGTCGACTTGGCCTCCCCTTCATGGTCGAGGCAGCCGGGGACGCCCTGGTTCTGCTTCCCAGACAGGCGCCTGACGGCCGACCAGAAGTGCGCAGGCTTCTCACAGTCCTCAAGTTGGTCAGAGACAAACCGCTTCCGCGCCACCGCAATTTCTTTCTTTAGAAGTCGCCTCGCCCTAGAGAATTGGGCGTACAGCGACAGGTCGTCACGGTTGCGATTCCAGAGGGACCAGGAATAGTTTTTCTTCTTGTACAGTTTGGCGATCTTTGGCGTCCACCAAGTTTGTTGTTTCTTCTGTTTCGTGCGTCGTCTGGGCACAGTTTCTTCGACGACCGCGAGTACACTAGCTTTCCACAGCCGCCACGCCGTGTCGGCCGTGTCAGCATGGCAGACTGAGCGCAGCAGGCCCGCCTCGGCGAGCTTTCGTCGAAGTAGCGGCCACTCCACACGGCGAAAGTTCAACTGTGCCCCCTGGGTCCCTCCAGCCAAGGTGGGAGGAGAGGGTAGACCCTGGAGGGAGAGGCGCACTGCCGCGTGCCACTTTTCCACAGGCGCGTGGAGGGAGGCAGTGGAAGAAGGGGGCAGTCGCCGTCCAACAAAGCACAGATCGATAGTCCGCTCTCGGTGCGTAGGAGAGGAAACGAGCTGACGCAATCCGAATGCGCCCGCCAGCTGCAGAAGAGGGGCAGCCTCAGCGCATTGGGGGTCCAGGTTGAAGTCGCCCATGAGGGCGAGGTGGTCGACGAGGTCACCCCACAGGCTGAGGACGTCAGTCAGTGAATCCACAAATGGGCCAGCAACAGCGACACGCGAGGAGGGGTTGTAGACGGAGGCCAGCAGGAGGGTGCCAGCTCGGGTCTGCAGTCGCACAGCCACGAGTTCAAGGTCCAACCTGACGGCCAACAGCTGCGGTCGCCAGGTGGACTGACAGTAGATGGCGACTCCTCCACCGTTGGCTGTGCGGTCGCGCCGAAAAAGCTGGTAGCCGTCGATTTCCAGTTCGGTAGATGGGATAGCTCCGTGTAGTTTTGTCTCCTGTAGAAGAATGGCCGCAGGTCGCTCTGTTTTCGCCAGGACAGCGATTTCTCCGAATTTTGAGGCGAGCGAGTTCACATTGATTGAGAATATAATCAGGCCGCAGACGGTCGCCATTTTGTTTTTGACGCACAGTGCGAGCGTTTGACGCAACAGCCCCCCCGCTGCGTAGCGCAGGGGAGGGGGAAGAACGACTTTTTCCTACGCGCAAACGAGAAGGGTGCGCGAATGAGAAGGGTGCGCGAATGAGAAGGGCGCACTAAATGCGCGCCGTTCTGGCTCGGCTCCCGCGGTTTGTTTGAGTCGGATTTCGAGCCAGCTCGACTGCCTGCTATCTTCCCAACACATTTCAACGGTAAAAGCAAGCTTCGAAGCGTAGGTGAAGCGGCGGCGCCTCTGGGGCGACAACAGACGCGTGCAATACGTAACTGTATGTAGTCGAATTTTGACGCACTAAATGCGCCGCCGTTCTGGCTCGGCTCCCGCGGTTTGTTTGGGTCGGATTTCGAGCCAGCTCGACTGCCTGCTATCTTCCCAACACATTTCAACGGTAAAAGCAAGCTTCGAAGCGTAGGTGAAGCGGCGGCGCCTCTGGGGCGACAACAGACGCGTGCAATACGTAACTGTATGTAGTCGAATTTTGACGCACTAAATGCGCCGCCGTTCTGGCTCGGCTCCCGCGGTTTGTTTGAGTCAGATTTCGAGCCAGCTCGACTGCCTGCTATCTTCCCAACACATTTCAACGGTAAAAGCAAGCTTCGAAGCGTAGGTGAAGCGGCGGCGCCTCTGGGGCGACAACAGACGCGTGCAATACGTAACTGTATGTAGTCGAATTTTGACGCACTAAATGCGCCGCCGTTCTGGCTCGGCTCCCACGGTTTGTTTGGGTCGGATTTCGAGCCAGCTCGACTGCCTGCTATCTTCCCAACACATTTCAACGGTAAAAGCAAGCTTCGAAGCGTAGGTGAAGCGGCGGCGCCTCTGGGGCGACAACAGACGCGTGCAATACGTAACTGTATGTAGTCGAATTTTGACGCACTAAATGCGCCGCCGTTCTGGCTCGGCTCCCGCGGTTTGTTTGGGTCGGATTTCGAGCCAGCTCGACTGCCTGCTATCTTCCCAACACATTTCAACGGTAAAAGCAAGCTTCGAAGCGTAGGTGAAGCGGCGGCGCCTCTGGGGCGACAACAGACGCGTGCAATACGTAACTGTATGTAGTCGAATTTTGACGCACTAAATGCGCCGCCGTTCTGGCTCGGCTCCCGCGGTTTGTTTGAGTCGGATTTCGAGCCAGCTCGACTGCCTGCTATCTTCCCAACACATTTCAACAGTAAAAGCAAGCTTCGAAGCGTAGGTGAAGCGGCGGCGCCTCTGGGGCGCCAACAGACGCGTGCAATACGTAACTGTATGTAGTCGAATTTTGACGCACTAAATGCGCCGCCGTTCTGGCTCGGCTCCCGCGGTTTGTTTGAGTCGGATTTCGAGCCAGCTCGACTGCCTGCTATCTTCCCAACACATTTCAACGGTAAAAGCAAGCTTCGAAGCGTAGGTGAAGCGGCGCCGCCTTTGAGGCGCCAACAGACGCGTGCAATCCGCAACTGTATGTAGTCGAATTTTGACGCACTAAGTGCGCCGCCGTTCTGAGTCGACATCTGCGGTTCTTTTCAGTCGGGGATGCCGCAAAAAAATCTCCAATAGTACACTGCTCCATAGGCATTACAGGGTGTCCCAGGGGCTCGGAGCCGACTTTGATCGCCCGCCACTCGCTTCCTTGTTGGCCAATCTTCTTGAAATTTTGACACGTTATACCTTAAACCTGTATTTAGATACGTGCAAAGTTTCAGCCAAATCGGCCAAACGAATAAACTTTTATTCGCGTCTACACAAAATCAACGGTTTTCAAAGTGGCCGCCATCCACAGCGATGCATTTCTCACAGCGGTCTGCGACGGAGCGGCGAACTTTCAGGCAGAAGTCAGCGTCTAGGTGGGCAAACGCGTTTTCTATCGCGTTTTTTAACTCTTCGACGCTTGTGGAGCGCCGAGAGTAAACAATGTCTTTGACGATCCCCCAAACCGAGAAATCGACTGGCGTGAGATCCGGCGACCTTGGCGGCTAGTCAAACGCTCCGCCGCGGACTAGCAAACGGTTGGAAAACGCTGCCTTCAACCACTCCTTAACCGGCCGAGCCCAATGGGCAGGAGCGCCGTCGTGTTGGAAGATAGCAGGGTCAAGGTCGGGCCAGTCTGAGATCTCGTCCCACACCTTCGTCCTCAACAGCTTGAGGTAAGAAGCGCCAGTAACCGTTCCTTCAAAGAAAAAAGGGCCCACGATGCCACTGCCAGTGGCGTAGCCAAGGGGGGGGAGGGGGGAAGCTTCCCGCCCCCCCCCCGAAATTCTCCGAAGCCAACATTTTTTAACTTGGTACCCTCTGTTGCCAATATCGGCATTTTTCTCCATTCCAATGCAAATAATGGTGAAAACGACACTAAAGAGCCAAATTTTCGCCTGCGGCGCATTGTTTTGCATAAAAAAACGTGAAAGTTCCTTACGCTACTCTAAAAAATTTGCCTGCGGCGCTATTTTGAGCACTGAAATCGACCGTTTTGACAACATTGCTAACGTTTTGGTGTGCGTGTAGTCAGACAAACGAGCGCAAAGCGTGTAAACAGATTGGATGAGAGAGTGTCTAAAGCTTCCCCAGCCGAAATGGCGCAATGTCCAAAAAATTCGACAGGGTACCCCCTGTTGCTAAATAGAGTATTTGACCGAAATTGGACTCCCCCCCCCCCCCGAAATCAATTTCTGGCTACGCCACTGGCCACTGCTGGAAATTCCGACCCAGCACATCACTCCCGGGCTGTTCACTTCATTCTCTAAGACTTCATGCGGATTCTGCCCAGCCCAATACACAGAATTGTGACGGTTGACCCTGCCATTGAGCTTGAACATTGCCTCATCCGACCACAGAACTATTTTTCCAGATCCCCGCACTATTTTTCCAACACCCACCCAACTCCCCCCCCCAACCCCCCCCCCCCCCCAGAATTTTCTCAAGGGATTTTCACTCAGTCTAAAACGATAAAAGTGAGTAAATGTTGGTGTATTTCAGTGTTTTTTAGTGTTATATGACCATAAAACAGCTAAATAACACTGTTTAGTCCCTATTTATACCCATTTTTGACCAAAAAGTATCAGTATAACTCAAAAAATGGCCGGCTACCCCCCGCTTTTTGCTCTAGACACCCCCCCCCCCAGAATTTGGCCATTTACTCCCCCCACTCTTCCAGACCCAGTTACAGGTATGGGTGCAAGTCGTCCAGTCTGGACACAGCTTCTGAAGTCGTCTGACCGTTTCTCTGCCATTTTTAGTCTCGTAATAAATTTTCACAGCATTGATTTTCTTGTCTAAAGAGAGCACTCCACCTTTAGCCATCTTCGGGGAATACCCGATCCATGTGAACCATGTGAACCATGTGAACGAGAGCTTCGTTATTTCGTTATTTTTCTTTCTTGTCTCCCCGTCTCGCATATCTCTAAACCGGGGGGGGGGGTGGAAAGGTTATCGGGTGACCAAAGGCAACCGCCTCTTTTATCTGTCTGTCGGTCCGTGCGCGCGTGCACGTGCCTGTGCGTGCGCACGTGTGCACGTGCGTGCTTAGGCTTAGGCTTTCGCTTAGGCTTAGGCTTTGCTCAGGCTTCGCTTAGGCTTCGCTTAGGCTTCGCTTAGGCTTAGGCTTAGGCTTAGGCACGCACGCACGCGCACGAGTGCACGCTCACGCACGTGTACGTGTGCGTGCACGCGTGCGCGCGTGCACGTGCCTGTGCGTGAACGTGCGTGAGCGTGCACGCATGCGCGTGCGCGCTTGCGTGAGTGCGTGCGAGCCTAAGCCTAAGCGAAAGCCAAAGCCTAAGCGAAAGCGAAGCCATGTCCAGAATGTAAAAATTGTGAACCAAAATATTTGTTTGATACCACGATAGTTCAGATTAAGTTGCCAGCGACAACGAAGATCTCGTGGTGGTGCACCGCGAGCGCTTCTCTATTCCCCCCGAGAAGCGCCACTCCGCGACATGTTGCTGCACTGTCGCTATAGTTGCGTCGTTGTGCGCTATCCCTACTTCATGAGTACTTCATGAGCTGTCGCACTGCGAAAAAATCCGCGCCAACTTTGGGGTTTTCTTTAGGCAAGTGATGCGATCTGCTAAATAGAGCAGGAATGGGATCGTTCACATGGTAGTTCACAGGAAACGCTACAATTAAAATAATAAAACCAGACGATGCTAACAATTAAACAATATATAATTAATTTAATTAACAATTGATATAAAGAACAGACGCAAAACAAAATCAGTATTATTACTAAAAGCCTTCGACGGAGAGACCGTAGAAAAAATGTCGCACCGAAATAACGATGCTCTCGTTCACATGGTTCACATGGATCGGGTATTCCCCATCTTCGGCACCAAAACGACAATTTGGGGGAAAAGCTAAACCATTGTACCATTGTACAATTGTACCATTGTACGGAGAGAAGCACACCATAATATTTTAAATGCGTTGACTCTCGATGCTCAACTGTTAAATACTGAAACAACGCGTCACGCCAAATTTCTTTTCAACGTTTCAACATACCAACACGCGCACATTGCACCTCACACCGACGCAGCCCCGGCTTTCAATTGCGACTAGCATTGCAACAAATGGCACTACCCAAGTTTCACACAACGCACAAGCGACGCGACTCTAACAACATACCAGCACGATACCAGCACGCCTCCAGCACGATACGCAGGTCCGTGGCTGAGCAATCTCACAAGAGATGGAGTGGAGCGAGCGAGCAAGTGAGCGACCGACCGTGGGCAAGATAGGAGGCGCACAAACGCGAGACGTCCTTCTCGCTGTCGAGCGTGACGAAGGAGCGGCACTCCACCGAGAGGAAGGCCGCCTCGAACTGCCGACTGTGCGCGGAACAACACCAGGCGGTTGCAGTCGAGCAGGCGCCGGCGCAGGGCGCACGTGCACGCACGGTCAGCAGTCGGCGACGGTTAGCAGTCGGCGACGGCACCGACAGGACGTCGTCTCCACCGGTCAGTAGTCGGCGACGGTTAGCAGTCGGCGACGGTTAGCAGTCGGCGACGGTTAGCAGTCGGCGACGATTAGCAGTCGGCGACGGCACCGACAGGGCGTCGTCTCCACCGGTCAGTAGTCGGCGACGGTTAGCAGTCGGCGACGATTAGCAGTCGGCGACGGCACCGACAGGGCGTCGTCTCCACCGGTCAGTAGTCGGCGACGGTTAGCAGTCGGCGACGATTAGCAGTCGGCGACGGCACCGACAGGGCGTCGTCTCCACCGGTCAGTAGTCGGCGACGGTTAGCAGTCGGCGACGATTAGCAGTCGGCGACGGCACCGACAGGGCGTCGTCTCCACCGGTCAGTAGTCGGCGACGGTTAGCAGTCGGCGACGATTAGCAGTCGGCGACGGCACCGACAGGGCGTCGTCTCCACCGGTCAGCAGTCGGAGACGGCAGCAGCAGGCAAACTGAGAGGCACTCTGCGAGCCGCCGCCAACTCGCTGAGTTTTCCGCCGGGCAACAGCACACACAGTGCGTCGTCTACCGAATCCACAAAGTGCGGCTTCAGCAAGCCCTCCGAGCTGATGTTGTCGTTTGGTTTGTCGCCATTCATTTTCTAGCACAGTTTCTCTGCATTCAACTTCAAAAAAATCCGTGGCGAGCATGTGGGGCGCGTTGTTTTAGTATTTAACAGTTGAGCATCGAGAGTCAACGCATTTAAAATATTATGGTGTGCTTCTCTCCGTACAATGGTACAATTGTACAATGGTACAATGGTTTAGCTTTTCCCCAATTTGGTAAAGCGCTTTACAGTATGCACAAACGGTAAAAACGCATAGGCGAATTACACAAAACCAAAACTTTTTCTCACGACGGGGAAAAAAGCTGAAACTTTGCACGTATCTAAGTAAAGGTTTAAGGTATAACATGTCAAAATTTCAAGAAGATTGGCCAACATGAAAGCGAGTGGCGAGCGAGCAAAGTCGGCTCCGATCCCTGGGCCACCCGGTATGTAATCGACCACGCTGATCACGAATATCACATCCGTTTTCCAATGCGATACCGTAATCACGAGATACGGCACATTAAATACTCAAATTGCACTACATCGAATTTGAGAATTCCGTGTCAAATCTGCTTGGGACATTTTACCATCAAAATGTGAGTGGCTGCAACGCAGTGCAGAGAGTTGTGCTGGATGGATTTAGCTGATGCGTTTTCCAATGCGATATTGTGATCATAAGATACGATGCATTGAACATAATCGTAACTGGTCGATGTTGCAAGTTAAAAAATAGCAGGAACATACCTATGTAAGCAACCATGCAGATCACAAAAATAACATTTGTATTCCGAGCCGAAGTAAGCTATTCCAAAGCCAAGCCAATTATTATTACCTGGCTCTGAAGGGCTGATTAAAACAATTAGCCCGCTGCCACAGAATATAGGATTTATGGTGTGTCTGTTCAACAGTGCTCAATTTTTACAATCGAATGTAATAACTGGAGATGTAATGACGCAACAATAGAGTGTTACAACAAAAAATGGTGAAATGTTTTCCTGTATTGCAGAAGTCCATTGGTTGCATTGCTTGACTTCCTTTGTATTTTGCTGCAGCACTTTACAGATTCGTCATTGTTGCTTTTCAATTGAGCATTCGCAGCATGACTTTATGACACATTGCATTGATGATGAGTCAAACATCTTACCAAAAAAGATGATGATGATGAGCGCTTTACCAAATTGTCGTTTTCAAGTTTTTTACCATTTTGTTATACCATTACCACCAAATTGTCGTTACCAAATTCAGCGTTTCCCAACCGTTTGCTAGGCCGCGGCGGAGCGTTTGACTGGCCGCCAAGGTCGCCGGATCTCACGCCAGTCGATTTCTCGGTATGGGGGATCGTCAAAGACATTGTTTACTCTCAGCGCTCCACAAGCGTCGAAGAGTTGAAAGACGCGATAGAAAACGCGTTTGCCCACCTAGACACTGACTTCTGCCTGAAAATTTGCCGCTCCGTCGCAGACCGCTGTGAGAAATGCATCGCTGTGGATGGCGGCCACTTCGAAAACCGTTGATTTTGTGTAGACGCAAATAAAAGTTTATTCGTTTGGCCGATTTGGCTGAAACTTTGCACGTATCTAAATAAAGGTTTAAGGTATAACATGTCAAAATTTCAAGAAGATTGGCCAACAAGGAAGCGAGTGTCGAGCGATCAAAGTCGGCACCGAGCCCCTGGGACACCCTGTATTGTGAGGGGGATCCCCCTGTGAGGGGGATACTGATCCCCCTGTTATTGTTTCCTTTGTTGCATTGCAAAATGCACTGTTGTTGCATTGTCAAATGCTACACCACCTTGCTTTTTTTTACAAAGTCCAAAGTCTGCATTGCAATTGCAGATGCAGGAGACAGGAGGAGGGAGGACGTCCACGCCCGCGCGTAGGTACATAGAAACGCACTGATGCGCAATAAAGGCATCCACACTGCCCCCTCCCCGCCATAATACACGGCCAAAAGCGCCCTGCCTTATGGCACCCTGGCTCTGTGTAGCGTGGTAGGGGAAGGGAGTGGGTGGCTGGGTGGACAGACGCGCGTACTGGTGAACGCACGAGCATAGCCTTTCAGATTTGCGGAAAATAACGCAGCGGAAACTTTCAAAATTGACCTAGAAATTTTGCTCCCAGACAAACATTATTCTGCCAGATTGGGCCATATCCTTAAGCCTGTGTTTTCCCAGAAATTTTGCTCGAGGACACAGAAATTTTGGTCCCAGAAAAAGAAAATATCCTCCCAGATTGGGCCCTATCCTTAAGCATGCGTTTTCACAGAAAGTTTGCTCCCAGACACAAAAATTTTCCTCACAGATTGGGCCCAATCCTTAAGCATGTGTTTTCACAGAAAGGTTCCTACTTGACACAGAAATTTTCCTCACAGATTGGGCCCTATCCTTAAGCGTGGGTTGTTTTCACAGATATTTTGCTGGAGGACACAGAAATTTTGCTCCGCGATTTGCGGAAAATAACGCGGCAGAAGCTTTCAAAATTGACCCACAAATGTTGCTCCCGGACCCAGAAATTTCGTCCAAGATTGGGACACATCCTAGTCCTATCGTTAACGATGCGCTTTCCCAAATTTGACCTAGAAATTTTGCTCCCAGACACAGAAATGTTTCTCACAGATTGGGCCCTATCCTTAAGCATGTGTTGGACAGAAATATTCTCGAGGACACAGAAATATTAAATTTTTTTTAATTTTTTGATAATTTTTTTTGAATAAATCTAAAAAAAGGTGTATCTCCAAATTGGTCTTCAGAATGCTCAAAAAAAATTTCGGCCCGATCCGTCAAGCCATAAAGGAGAACCGGTCCGTAACGGACGGACGGACGGACGGACGGACGGACGGACGGACGGACGGACGGACGGACAGACAGACTATTACGAATTTTTCCGTCCGTCTATGAACGTATTTACATCTTCACCTGCCATAGCTACTGGTATCAGAAAAGCGTAAGGCCACAGCGCTTCGGTGCCCAGTGCAAACGATTGAGTCAATAGAAGGCCGAATGACGTCGCGTAGTAGCAGGCTATGGTAGCAATGCCGCTCGCACGGGCTGAGTCGTCCTAAAGAAACGTTGGTATTTGCGTATGCGCGTCCCGCGCGTGTCCGTGTCAGTCGAAATACGACAACCTGGTTTGCGCAGCATTCGGCCATGTAGAGCACGCAGATGAGGGACCAGCCGGCGCATACGCCGCTCAGCAAACGACCAACGATGAGCAGCTCGAATGAGCTCCACGAAACGACGGCGAAGAACTGCAAGAGGCCGCTGACGATTTGAACCGCGTTGAGAATGATCATGGAGGAGGTCTTGCGCCCTGGAAGGCGGCAGTGCAAGTACATATGCACGTCCGTACACCTACCCTAAACCTACCTTGGTATTCAGGCTCTTATAATTACACCCCCTCCCAAGAGAACTTTTGCCCCCACCTCCCTATGATGACACCCTCTCCCTAAATGAACCATCGTCTGAACGGCAAATTTTTCTGTGTCTGAGTGAATGTACAAACTGGGCGCGTATGCGTATTAGGAGGTGGTGCTAAATATATGATAAATATATGATCGCTTAAAAAGCGATCATATCATTATTCTGTATATCAGCATTTGGGATCAAATGGTTATGCAGAGTGCCTGTATCTCACGGAATCCTGAACCGATTACGCTGAATTTTTGGGCTCGAGGTGGGCGTGGATGTGTCGTGCCTGCAGTTTCAGGACGGTCCGTTTGGAACGCTCGAGTTGCAGTGACAATGTGGTCCGTACCGAACGAGTCGGCGATGTAGGACAATGTGAGTCCGCCTATGAAGGAACCCAATCGAAACGCGGACGCCGTGGCCGCCCACAGCCAGGTGACCGCGATCGGCTCCTCCTCCTCCTCCGTCGTCGCCATCACCATCATCATCTCAGGAAGAGTGCGGTTTGCCAGACTCCAATTGAACACCACACCACCGTGACTGCCATTGAGCAGAGACTGCAGCGTGCCGTCTGCAGCGCCGTATCTGCGCTCGTAAGACTCTTGGAGAAAGTGCTTGACTTCTTCCACGACCGGGTTGAGCATGGCCATGAAGGCGCTGGAGCCCAGGCCGAACACCGAGTGGATCAGCAAGGCCATCCACTCTCCGCGATGCATGTCCGCGGCTCGGCAAACTAATGTTTACCTAAACTTCAGTTTAGCGTATGAGAGTTTTCTCTCGTCAGTTGGAAAGCACCTACGTATCTAGCCGGGCCCATTAAGTCACCCGTTTCTCCTCTACAATTTATCCCCACTAGAGGCGCATGCGGCCTTTGGCTGCCATGTGTATGTTAAGGCATAAAGCAACTGATTTTGCATATGATGGTCTACATGATCATTCTGTGCAAGCAGGTGCACGATGGGCGTTCACTCTGTTGAGTGTTGGTGGCGCCAAAATTTACTCCTGCTCTGTTGATCGCAATGGGCATTCATTCTGTTGACCGTTGCTTGCACCAAATTCACTGCTGCTCTGTTGATCGCGATGGGCATTCACCCCGTTGACAGTTGGTGGCACCAAATTCACTGCTGCTCTGTTGATCGTGATGGGCGTTCACCCCGTTGACAGTTGGTGGCGCCAAATTCACTGCTGCTCTGTTGATCGTGATGGGCGTTCACCGCGTTGACAGTTGGTGGCGCCAAATTTACTGCTGCTCTGTTGATCGTGATGGGCGTTCACCCTGTTGACAGAAATTGGCCCAAATTCTGTGCTCCTCTGTGCGAACGTATGTGCGTGCGTGCGTGCGTACGTGCGTGCGTGCGTGCGTGCGTGCGTGCGTGCGTGCGTGCGTGCGTGCGTGCGTGCGAGCGTGCGAGCGTGCGTGCGTGCGTGTACGTATGTTTCGACATAAGCCTGTGCGTGCGTGCATGCATGTATATATATGTTACCGTCCACGCCCGAGTTCCGTCCACGGCCGAGTACTCGGGCGCGGACGCAGCCAAACCGTCCACGTACGAGTACTTGGGCGTGGACGGTCCGAAACAAGCGCCGCCCGAGTACTCGGCCGTGGACGGTTTGAAGCAGCGCCGCCCGAGTACTCGGGCATGGACGGCCGACAGAAGCGAAGCTCGATTAAGTGGGGGGGGGGGGAGGTGGGGGCATTGTTATCTGATCGACAGCGGCTCAGGTCGGCGTGCGCCGCATCTCCCACTTGTACAAGGTACAATGTCTGTGTTTATCGTTGGTCGGTGAATCTCTCAAGACATACTTTCAAGCTCAAGACATACTACATACTGTCAAGACCTTGAGCAAGCTGTGCAAGAGGCTGACGTCGGTGCAAGAGGCTGACGTTTAATACTGTATATTGTACAAGTGGGAGATGCGGCCCACGCCGACCTGAGCCGCGGACGATCAGATAACAATGCCCCCCTCCTCCAACCACTTAATCGAGCTTCGCTTCTTTCGGCCTTCCACGCCCGAGTACTCGGGCGGCGCTGCTTCAAACCGTCCACGGCCGAGTACTCGGGCGGCGCTTGTTTCGGACCGTCCACGCCCAAGTACTCGGGCGTGGACGGTTCCCGCCATCCGCGGCCGAGTACTCGGCCGTGGACGGTTTGGCGCCATCCGCGCCCGAGTACTCGGGCGTGGACGGGCGTTTATATATATATGTTACCGTCCACGCCCGAGTTCCGTCGCCCGATATATATATATACAATATATATAATATATATATATATATATATATATATATATATATATATATATATATATATATATATTTATATATTTATATATAAAATATATATATATATATATATATATATATATATTAAGGAAAAATTTGCAGGCGGCTGCAAAAAAAGGAGAATATGTGACGCTCTAATGTTGCAGTCCAGTTTGGAAAAGAGCGGTATTAAGGCATGCCCCACTGCGTTCTAGCCACTTCCACACTGCAGCTGATCAACTTCAGTTTGAACAAACCATGTATATTAATCCGAACCGAACGCCGCAAAACGTCACATATTCGGCGTTTGTTGTGTTCGCCCACAACGGAAATGTGCTGCGAAAGTAACGGTGACTGGAACTGACTGACATTTACATAGAGCGAATGCGAGAAATTAGCACATGTCCATGGAACCCCCATGCACACGCACGCACGCACGCACGCACGCACGCACGCACGCACGCACGCACGCACGCACGCACGCACGCACGCACGCACGCACGCACGCACGCACGCATGCACGCACGAACGCACGCACGCACGCACGCACGCATGCACGCGCGCATACACTGACGCACACAGGCAGGCTGGCAAGCACGCAGCACACACGCACGCATTAGGGCACTACACAAATCGCTGGGGGACAAGATACGAATGTTGTACAAACAGTTCGTCATTTTGGCGGAACGCCACAAGGGAATGGAGCCGGATTGTAGTACGTATGTACGTCTCGCCTGACGCCTACCTACACATTACCAACTGTACATCATCACGAATCCACATGTCACAGTTTTTAGCAGGGCACCCCGATTGATTATGCAAAACATACTTTGGCTCTCATGGTGATGGGCAATGATAACGTTTTGTTATGGAGATGAGCTATGAGTTGATGGACGTTTTTGGTGTTTAGGCTTGGCTGAGTGAAATGGCTCGCACAACAAACGCCGAATATGTGACGTTTTGCGGCGTTCGGTTCGGATTAATATACATGGTTTGTTCAAACTGAAGTTGATCAGCTGCAGTGTGGAAGTAGCTAGAACGCAGTGGGGCATGCCTTAATACCGCTCTTTTCCAAACTGGACTGCAACATTAGAGCGTCACATATTCTCCTTTTTTTGCAGCCGCCTGCAAATTTTTCCTTAATACAGTGTTTTTTCGTAAGATTTTTCCTTTGGCGTAAAAAGCGTACCCACACATGCACGAAAGAACGAGCGAACGATGGAACGAACGAACGAATGTTGTTGTTGTTGTTGTTGTTGTTGTTGTTGTTGTTGTTGTTGTTGTTGTTGTTGTTGTTGTTCTTGTTCTTGTTGTTGTTGTTGTTGTTGTTGTTGTTGTTCTTGTTGTTGTTGTTGTTGTTGTTGTTCTTGTTCTTGTTCATGTTCTTGTTGCTGTTGTTGTTGTTGTTGTTGTTGGATTAGGGGCAACGCTAGGCGGCCGTCAATGGCCCATATAGCATAGCCATCCCCATGATGCCAAACAGTGATTATATTTGAAGAAAAGCAGAGGAAATGTTGTGCATGATGCATCGAAAAGTGAACGCTGTCTATTGCTGAGTCAGCTAGCTTAGAGACGTGCGCATCATTCCAACACCGAGCCCAGCCGCCGTTTTCTACCTTGCTATTCCGTGAGACGCTAAAGCTGGCCACATTATACAAAGGTTCGCTCGTACAACGTTCAGCGGTTAGCGTGTAGTCTATGAATCCCATGCGTACGCACGCACGCACCGGCACGCACCGGCACGCACGCACGCACGCACGCACGCACGCACGAACGCAGGCAGGCAGGCACACAGAAGGGTACACGTCGTCGTGCAAGTGCACAGAAAACAGTCCAGCAGCCCATGTTCTATCCTACACACTGACACACACACAAATCATAGCAAAGGGGTAAATAAAATATCCATCGCACACTAGTGGCGGGCCTCCAGAACCAGCAGCGTCATCCCCTTCAGCCCGGCTGGGAATGCCCTTGCGTTGCCAACAGAGGCATCGTCGACCTTTATCCACTTTCTGTTTTGCCTGCCATGTGTGGAAGCGCAACTGGGAATCCAGGCGACGTAGTGGCCACAACTTGGGCTGTTGCCACTGTGCTCAGCAGCGGCCACCATTCTCCACTGCTTGCCTATGGTAAAGTATGCCAATGTTTCGCTTTGTACAGAAACTGCGTACAGTACTGATTACTGACGCCAATCATATCATGCAGGTTGGCAGATAAAGCGAAGTAAAGGAGCACTCGATGTTTCGGACCAACATGTTATGCACACACTACGCGTTCGTTCAATAAAAAGAACAAAAGTGGACACCTCTGATTTTTTGGTTGGTCGTGCTGAAGCCATTGATCTGTCGCTCGTCCCGCTGCATCTGAGGTGGATCTGCAATGTATAACACTTCCGGGTAGTAGTCGAAGAAAAGATGAACATGAGCACAGCCTCATTACCAGAGTTCCTCACGACCTGGAAGCGGTTGAGCCACACAAAGAGGAATCGCTGCGCTTCGGGGAAATGCAGTTTCGCCGACACTGCGTGATTCTGGTTCTGCTGGCAGCGGTCGCACCGCTTCTCCGCTGGCCCGCGGGCGGGCGTTTGTTCGTTCGTACGTACGTGCGTACGTACGTACATACGTGCGTGCGTGCGTGCGTGCGTGCGTGCGTGCGTGCGTGCGTGCATGCGTGCGTGCGTGCGTGCGTGCGTGCGTGCGCGTGCGGCCTGTGCGGCTTGTGCGGTTGCACATAAAAGTGCACATCCCAAAAGTCAGCCAAAAAAATATACTAAAGCCTGAAAAACAAAAAAAAACTGAAAAAATTTAGCGTGGGTCGTGGGAACAACATGGGAAGGGACAGTGGGGTAACGCAGTACTGATTGGTTTCCCATTGGGCCATAGGAGATGGAAGAGACACCAGCGGGAGTCGAACCCGCGACCTCTCGATTTGTTGTCCAAGACGCAACATTACTAAGTGTTCCGGATCTCAAGATTGTGGGCATTTAGAAAGAATCCATTTGGGGGATTAATTTCTGATTGTATACAGCATACGCTTGCAAAGTTTCATGCCGATTTCTTTAACAAAAAAATTATAAAAAAAAAATTAAAAATAAAATCATTTTTTAAAGGTTCAGGAGCTCATATCTCATTATCCATTGATTAAACGTTAAAAACATTGACTACCAATCACTCGCCTTGACGTATTGTTCACGAAAATCAAAAAAAAATTGGGGGTTTACATGGCATTTTTTGGAGTTTTACTCTTGTCGGAACTATCAAAAAAATTCGGCTATGGCGACATGGACGTCGGAGCGACCTGAATTGCTGAAAGTGAAATGATACATGTCTGGGCGGTCAACTTTCACAATTATAGCGAATCTCTCCGATGAGCGGTTGAAGCGCCTATAGCTGACAAAGTTTTGGCCGAAAAAACGGCTATGTCCAAAAAATCGGGCAAAATCGGCCATAACTCAAGACTGGAAGCAACTAGGAGCAAATGCATTTGAGGTAGAAATTGCCACCATAGACTGCGTATCCATGCCAAGTTTTAGCCCAATCGCTAGCGGCGTTCAGGAGTGGCGGTCCAAAAAAGTGGCAGAGAACACGAAAAAAAAAAAACCCGCGTTTTCACAACATTTTTGGGGGTATCGCCCCCTTGCAGCAAAACAAGGAAACGCGTTATGGCGCGTTCGATGCCCCAGAAGAAGGCGGTTCGTTTGAGCTATAACGCGTCCAAATCCGTTCAGGCAATTAAAAGTTATAGGCGATCGAAAATTCAAAAAGCCGCATTGAGAAGTCGTCACATATTAGGGTTGTACGCTGACGCGTACACCCTGATATATGTATATATCGTGAGTGCATGCGTGCGTGTCAATGCGCGCGCGCGTGCGTGCGTGCTTGCATGCGTGCGTTGCCACACATACAGTGCTCGTGATGTCTAGCCGAGTCATTTGATATGCAATTCATCAATGCGCAGTTTATTTTCCATTTTCCAATTACGCAAGATACAATGTTCTACACTTACAGTATTTTTTTTCAAAAAGCAGTTTGGGCTTTCACCCACTCCCCGAAGGGAGGCACTTGACCCAGCTAGTTGAGCGTTGCCGCTTTTAGCAGTGACCTGCCCTTGCCCCAGCAGCTCAGCGAAAGGATTACTCACCAATCTGGCTCGTAGCGTTGCCCTCAAGTGGACTGCAGTGGATGATATGATACAAGAAGCGGCCAGCCTGTATTTGCTATTCTCCACTTGGTCTACGCTCCAATCACATAAAATTCTGTAAAACTTGCCTAATAAAGTTCCTATTCGCTGCTCTCAGAATTCTAATCGCAAAAGTCACTGAGGAAGAAAGACCAGTAAAGAGGAAGAGGTGCCGTCCTTTGGCGTATCAGTTGGAGTGGCGCCGTGTTGTCGTTAGTCAGTGGGCTGGAACAGAACGCAGAGGAACGGAGCGCCGTCGAACAGGCACGCAGACGTGGGACGACGACGGACGGACGAACCTTGAGATTGAAATCTACGGCATACATGGTACACGTGTCCGAATCGTTTAAGATGAGTGCCGAGCGCGCCAGCAGCGGCCCTGTTACACACACATTCTCCTTCACCTCTGCGCACGGTCCAAACGACGCGGTGAAATACATAGGGATGTACAAACCCTGGGACGGCCGAAGGGCGCGAATGTCACGCGTCTCCTCTTCGTTTCTTCGCTTGAGGATAACGACTCACTATGCGTGTGCAGTTTAAGCCAACATGCAAATAGGTATACTTAGTGTGTCATAGGGAGGGAGAGACCAGAGGACTGCCGCGAGGCGAGGGAAGGAATGCCATTCTGCCCAGGAAAGGAATGCACTTATCTTAACTGTCTATCTACGCGCTGCCGACTACCCTTCCATATTTTAGTGCGCAGCAATTTTGGAGACCCAAAAAGTGTGCGCACCAGAATTGGGTAGGAGGACACAAGGACCGACCGTCAGTCCTACTGATGTGGACACCACCGCACATCTAGAGGAGTCAGAAGCAATCAATCAATCAATGGATCACAATTGGACGGTTCAGGACTATTACACCGCAGTTCTGGCAATGTGTGTCGGAATTCCTTCCCCAAGGGGGATCCCCCAACCACCAGCGCACCAATCAGTGAGATACAGTATACACATACCGCAGTCCGCATGTGGGTATGTGTACCACACATACCGCATGTGGGCAACTTTTAGGACTGCCATTGTATGGTCGGTCGATAAACGGCGCTGTTCGTCTTGACGAGCGTGGACTACGTCGGCTTCGAGATTTGCTTCTTCAGCTCGCTGGCGATCGGTTTGCATAGCTTTCTCTGCTTCCTCCATCACGGTTGGCATCGCCGCTTCTTCGGCGACGGCCGGTGTTGGAGTCCAAAACCGCGCCCTTTTTTCTCCCTCTCCGGCGGTTCTGGCATAGGCCCCCGCCCTCTATATGAAAATCGCCCCCTCCTACGTTAGTCACTCGAATCTACGATTGGCAACAAGGCGCGAGTCACGAGCGCTAAAGTGAAGACGGACAGTCCAGTGCGACCTTTGACCGCCGCCTTTGGACGCCAGGTGCCACGGCACAAGCTGACAAGTCGCGAGCTGGCGATCCTAGAGAGCAAGCGAAAACTGCGCAGCCGCTCTCTGCTGCTCAGACGAGGTCTTTCAATTCGGCCATGTGAACGGCAACCATTGGGTGGTCGCGCTGTTGGCTGCGAGCGAGTCCTGTTCGACAGCATGCAGCAGAGCCGCCTACCAGTGTGTCTGGCAGAGCAGCTGTAGCCGTCGGTGTTTTAAGCGGGCCCACGCTGCAGTCAAACCTCGTGCCGCGGCAAAAGCAGTCCAACACCAAAGACTGCGACCATCGGGACCGCGTTTGACGTCGTTCATGGAGCGAAGCTGGAGTCTAAGCAGGACACAATTACGTCACCAAACCGATCCACGCCGACATCAACAAGACGCTTGAGATCGGCAGTGTGCAGTCCTTCGAAAAAGAACCTATGAGCCAGGGCAGTTCTTGATGTTCTTGCTAAGATGTCTTGGATTCGATCAGTTTCGGTCGATAAAATTGTGAAGAACTGCAAAAATAATGTAAGTCTGCAGACTTTTTACTGGCATGGCATGGCTACCCCGAACAGTAAATAAAAGCTGCAAATGACATCACTGTCAAGAACATAATGTGTACGCTCACACTAGCAATCAGATGTGCTCTCTCTTCCCCGTCACTGTCGGGCGTTTCTCTTGCTTCGTTCCACCATACCACAAGCACGATTGCCATCGCTGCAGCAAATTCACGCTGATAATCGCCTGTGTGCGCATCGCAAGCGGGCACGCACTCACCAAGCGCCGTCAGAATCGCTCCACAGAAGAAGGCGCCATCGTAGCCGATGCGCTGTAGAAAGAGTTGCCCGGTGACGGCCACGGAGATGAAGCAGAGTTGCTGCAAAGCAAATTTCAGTACCGTAGTTCTGCTCGTGAACCAATCAACTCCCGCCCAGCGCCTATCTATGTATCAATACAACATGCAAGCATCGTTGAAGACGCAATGCCGAAGAATTGCCCACACCCTCCCTACCACGACCATGAAAGAACCATTTTCATAGTACACTGTAGCCGATGTGATGCCTAAATGTGGTTTGTGCCGATTGATCCTACTACTATGTGTGCTTGGTTTGCGGATCTCTAGTGATGAGATTCCGCCACTTGATCGCACGGTTCTGGGTTCGATTCATGATGGATCCGCTAACGAGGAGTTCCCAGTCAATGGATTTTCTCGTGTTGTCGATACGTATGTCCTAGATCGCATCGGGCTTCCGAATGTCTCCGGCGACCTAAGTGGCAAATGTGTCTAAAGTCCGAAAGGCGTCATGGATATGGATATGCTGTGTAATGTACTGTACACATGGGCCATTGCCCTTAATCCAACGAACAACAGGTCTAAATGGCAGAATGACAGCGTTGTCCGACCACCACCGTACTGGCGCGTTCCACAGAGTGGATACAGTCGTGCCGAGGTGCTGGTGAGGGAGTGGGAAGCGCTTGGCGGCCAGCGGGTAGAGGACCATGCTGGAGCTGCAGGCGCAGAAGAGGACGCTGAGACAGGCGACCAGCGGCCAGCGACCCGCGGCGCCGCTCAAGGGCAGGCTCGCCCCGAACGCCGTCTGCAGAGCCATGCTCACGAGCTGCGCCCAATGAAGAGAATCGATTCGTTGGGTCGGAAAGGCGAACAAGGGTTGTTGGTACATTACCTGCAGCATGTTCCCCGCCCGCCCCCACCCCCTTGGCCGCGTCCACTGCACTATTGAAGGGGGAATGCGGTAAACCCTATAATTAGCCTCCCCCCTCCCCCTATATAGGGTTTACGGTGAGGACGGTATGAAGCGTGACGCAGGCAACGCGCCTCCAGTGACGTCTTGTCCGCGACGACGCCCCAGAGGAGCCGTCCCACGAGATTGGCGAAAGCGATCGCGCTGCTTGTCATCGCGAGAAAGTGGTCGTCCGACACGAACGTTTGTGCGAACGCCTGAAGCACCGCAACTCGGGGCAAACCTCTCCAATCCGGCACCACTATTGGGGGTTTCAAGCTCTGTAGAGTAGACATATACATATACATACCTATCGGAAATATCCAATCAATGTTCAGCGTTTCTCCCGAACTCCTCGAATGAACCAATTACACACGGGTCTAATCTTAGGGTTTACGGTAGGCAAATTTTGCAGTCAATACTGCCGATATTGCACTTTCGTCGTCTTTCTCCATCTTCTGCCTATTGCTCGACTTGACAAGCTCAACAAACTCGCCTTCCAAAAGGACAGACCAAACCAATAGAGCCAGCAGTGGAAGAAGAACTGCAAGAACAGAAGCCAAAACGTCGGCAACGCCACCGCTTCCTTCAGTATCTGGAGTGCGCCTACAGGCGCTCTATCATCATTCGGTTCCCGATGCTGAAAGAGTTGCTAGGTACACTTGCTGATCGTTTCTTAGTCAGTTCCCCTGTCCGTTTCTCTACGAATACCCTATATCAATTTTTTTTCTTGTTTTAGTTTTAAAAAAAATGTAACATAAAGCAACTTCGAACTGAAACATGCTCCCAACTTCGCCACCTGTTGTGGTCGCCGAAGTGGGCCAGAGGGGGATAGGCGAATGAGGAACCCCTTCAGAGCCCACTCCGACAGTCTATAACGCAATTATCATATTTTGAGAATTTCCTTTTTGAATCCTTATCACTTGAAAAGTATACAATTTTGCGGCGTTCAGCACTGTGTAGCTGCAGCTCTGTTTAAACTACAGTGCCAGCGATGGGCCTCACATACCAGGTTGTCTTCATGACCAGATTTTGGTAAGAGCCAGCAGCCTATGCCGGCCAGTACGGCATAGACTAGAGAGAGCAGAGCGAAAGACCGTGGAACTCTGTTCAGCATTTGATCATTCTCAAATAGTCCGAACAGTGTATAGTGCGTGCAGTGAACAGCCCATACAGTGTAGACAATTCTCGACTCAATTTTTCGACTCAATTTTTTCAATTCAATTCAATTCAATTCAATTTTTCGACTCACATCGCGGTCGATGGCTGGTGTTGCAGTCCAAAACCGCCCCCCTTGTTTTTCTCCCCCGGGCGTTGCTGGCCTTGGCCAACACCGCCGGGGGGCGGTTCTAGCCTAGGCCAGAACCGCCCCCTCTACATGGAAATCGCCCCCCTCCCCCTACTACATCAGTCACCCGAATCGCCGATCCCCAACAATATTAAATGCTAAATGATATAGCCATAGAGAATGAACTGTGCAACAAGCTATTTGCAAGCCTAAAAAAATTAAAATTAAATTAAATGACGATTAATTCAAGTCGGTAGCGCTGTCGGTAGTCGGTTCGCCCTGTTGGCCTTGAGTTTCTTGCGCTTCTCCTGTGCAGTCTTATTCTTCGTCGCGTCTCTCGCGTGCTGCCGCTGCTCTGGGTCGATCTTCTGCAGGCAGTCGTACTCCTGCTCCTCCTCCTCCTCGAGATGATCGTGTCGAACGATCTTCTCGACCTTCATCTTGTGGTCCTCAGTCGCCATCAGTGCACTATCCACAACAGTGGTCTGGAACTCGCGCGACGGTCGTTTCTCAGTTGCAGCGCACTTCGGGACATCCAGGACAAACAGCAGAGTTGTCGATGCTCAGTGTAGTGTTCTTCTCTTCCTTCTTGCACTAGACAGAGAAATAACTACTATAACCGAACTCTCTATTCGCAGTACAATGCAACAGTTGTACGAGTTGTCGGTACTATCACTATGCATCCTGTTTCCGGTCAGTGCGTTATTCGCGTGTCGTCTTCTGCATATACTGCACTCAGCACGATGATCCCAATCGTCTGATTCTTCTTGGTCTGCCAGGCGGCTCGGTCACCGTCTCTGTCAGGTCGCACCTCCTCTCCGCTGACGACGTCCCACAGCCCCTTCGCGATCAAGTAGCTTTCTCTTCCACTGCGCCCAGCAGTCAGTCGTCAGCTTGTCGATCGGGAGTCGGTCGGCGGCAGCCATTCTTCTACAGGCTCTGCTACCCAGCAGCTATTTCTCAGCTGCTCGTACAACACTCCACGACAGCACAGACGCCTACCCCTTAAAGCTTCACCCCCCTTGACCCCCTTGACCCCCCGCTTGACCCCCCAAAAAAATTTGCTTTGCTAAGGAAGAAAATATAACTAGCGAAGAAATTTTATTACTAGCAACTGATAGGTCCAGGTGGCTGGCCTTGACCCCCTAATTTCAAAACTTGTTGCTTCGCTAAGACTGGTAAGGTTCCAATTCTTGTTTCTGCACTAGCACTGCCGAACGTATACGCTTGCCTTTGCTAGATATGCACATTAGATATGCAGTGGTGTAATTTTAGGTTCAAGTGCTGCCATGCCCCTGCCAAGCCCCTGCCATGCCCCTGCCAAGTTTTGAGAAGTTTGGCGACAAGTCCAGAGACCCGTTTCCAAGGTGTTGGAACAACATTGATTGCTGTTAGGTTTAAGTGTGATCGAAGTGTGCTGTGCTAGTGCTGCTAGCTTTTTGCTTACCATTTGCACCTTTGCTAGAAAACGAGTGTTTTGTTACTAGCAATAGAACGTGGTTAGCTTAAACATTTGGGAATTGTGTACTCAAAAGTGTAGTGTCAATGTGGCTTTGCTAGCAGCGGCGTCTTGTATGCCAGAATGACGTGGGTGCACTATCCTGTGCCACACTAGTTCGCACGCGCGCAAAAGAACGGTGCAGCAGTGGAACGTACAGAGCACATTGCGGCGTGCACTGACATCACAAGTATTTTTGTTAAACTTAAAGTGACTAGTTCACTGCTTCGTCAGCTGAACCCTGTTACATTGCTGAGCGTAAGCGCAGCCTACGTTCCTAAACTAGTATGTTTGAGATTTTCGTACCACTGCCTTATCCATCAACTTTGGATCACAAAACAGGTACTGCTCAAATTCGTGGAATCTAGCGAAACAGCCTCCCTTGATGCATAGAGCAACACTGCAGATTTTGCAAACAACTTTGGTTTGCACTCTCTGCATGTGTCCCTGGCACTCTCTATAGCCCTAAAAAGGGGTTCAAAACCACATACGTACATAACAGATTGTAAGTAAACAGTACCTTTGCTAGCACTGGCAAATGCTTGAGGTTACTGTTGGCCTGCAGTCGAAGGCGTCTGATTTCAGCAGCATTCTTCATTTTAGCTGCTGGCAAATCTGAGGTTAGACTGGATTGCATTGTGTCAACTGGATCCATGTCCAGGTGTAAGCCATATTGCAGCAGCTGCTGGGCCAACTCCGATTTCACTGCACAGTTTGGCATCTTTTGATGTCCAAACTGTCGCACAATTATTCCAGAATTTGCGCAAAACCAGTCCAATGATTGAAGGAAAGTTCCAGACATGTACCACCTGGAGCTTCTATGATGGTTTTTCACAGAGGTACACAACTGGTCGCTAAACAAAGATTGTGACTTCAAGTACTAGTTTTGAAAACAAAGGTATTTGCGAAAATCAAGTGTGCCTACTGTAGGTCGACGCCACCCATGTTCTTGTTGAAGTCACTGGCTGTCCCAGGTTGAACAATTTTTTGCCGGTAAATGACTCCCTTGCTAGTCTTGCCTTTGCGGTAGCAGATGGATGGCTGATTGTGCACACTTGGCAGAGACGATAAAAACGTGACAGCTGTTGCGTCCATCCAAGTTAGAGCAACAGTCTCTCCTAAATCAAAGCAACATGTAGTAGTTGCATTTATTGTAGATAAATAGCCCAACTTAAACAAACCATAGCAACTTTGCATGGTCAGAGTTTGGCCACGTTTCAAACTTTTGACTAGCAGAGGGGTGTTAGCAGCCCTGCAAGACTGCATGATGTCAACTGGAAGGTGGCTCCTTTGTTCGCGCCTCAGAGTTCCGCAAAAGTAAGTTTTGCGCTTCGCCATGGCATAGTTGAGGTGCACTGTCGTGTAGTACCGGTCAGTAAATATCTAAGCATGGACAGACAGTGCAATACTAGCAAAGGAACCTTTTCTAGATAACAGATGCTAAAGCACTTACAAAAAACCCTTGGTCTAAAAAGCTGTTGATCCCTTTCGATTCATTCCCATGGAGCAATGCGTAGCAGATTGCGACAATCCTGCCCCACACCTCCTCATATGGAACATAGGTAGAGGAGTGCAGCAGGGTTGAGTAAACGTAACCAGTTTTGGGATCGCACAAAGCATAGTATTTTAAGCCCTGGCCGCGTGGCTTTCCTTTTATGATCTGCACAAGGCCAGATCTGCCCTAGAATTGCACACATGATTCTCTTTGCTAAGCATGTATAAGTTAAGTACACAAAGAGTGAGTATTCACTTTGAACTCGGCCATCTCTTCGTCCAAACTGAGATTTCGACTAGTCGGGTGCCTCATTCTTTGCATACTCCTCTGGGCTAATTCCAAGTATTTTTCCACCTTGTAAACTTTGTTTTTCGTCTGCTCCATTTTGCTATATTCTGACGCATCATACAATCTGATGTATCTATACCATTTCAAAAACTTCTGCAGTGAAATTTTTGATTTCTCAACAAACGGGTCGACATTGTTCTTTTTCCAGTAGGAGCGGATGTTTTTCTTAGATGTGACATCTATGTGAAAGATTAGAGCAATGAACCGAACAGCTCTGGACACCGTTAGTTCAGGCCAAGTTCTTGGCATGGCCTTTCGGCCTGCCAAGTTAGTGCAGCGCACCATTTCCTTGAGACAGTCCTGTGACATGTCCAAGAAAATGCTTGTAAGACAACGGTTAGAATGGTCAGGAGTTTGAAGTGGGTCAAGAGCAGGCGAGGGATTCCAATCTGACACAACCAGCTCATTGGTTATGCCTGGCTTCCAAGCATAGTCTTGAGGCAGCGCCTCCAAATGAAGAGCAGCATTTTTAGCTGTTTCCACGTTTGCTGCTTTGCCACCCTTGCGCAGCCAGCTCTTCGGGATCACTGGTTCAGGCTTCCTTGTGGTTTCGTTGGTTGCTGGAGCAACAGGTTTTACAGTAGCAGCCCCAGTAACAGGTTGTGCAGCAGCAGAACAACTTTCATCTGAGCTGGATGAATCAGATGTTTCCGAGTAGGCACCTATCAGAGGATCGTCAGAGAGCTCACAAGCCTCTTCATCAGTGCTTTTCATGAGTAATTCTTCATCGCTACTCTCCAGCTCGCATGCCTAGGCAATATCAGCACAGCATAGCTAGCAAAGCAGTTACAGAAGCAAAGCAAAAAAGTTTAAAGCCATACCAGTTCAAACGGATGTGCAGTCCTTGCCCTTTTAGGAGGCATTGTAAAACCTCAGTAGGTTAGCATTGGAGGTAGTTACCTAAGCAAATTGCACACGTTTGCTGCGAAACGATGCCGGACAGGTATACCCAGTGATCCGATTACAACGCCGATTTGTCAACAAACGTTTACTCAACTATGCGGTCGCGACGCAATGCAGCACCAGGAGATCTCGCACGAATGCCATTAAAAAAGCTGCCATTGGTTAAAGCGTTATTGCTGCTTTGCTACTCTAGCTACGCGCAGTTCCTACGTTTGTTTGAACTTTCTCAGCGTGCTCTCAAGCTGATCAAGCGGAAAGTCGTCAATGTTGACTTCGTCATCATCGTCTTCGCCATCGTCTTCGCCATCGTCTTCGCCATCGTCGCCAGCAGCGGACGAGGTCTGCGAGGCGGCAAACAGCTGAAGCGGAGGCGACACGCAATAGGTGAAAGTAAAACCTTGGCTTCCTCCTTCTTTTTCTTTGCTTCGCTCGGCGGCTCTTCCTCATCGTCTTCATCCTCTGCCGCGGCCGCGGCCCAAAGCGGAGGAGGTACGTCGAAGCCATCCGAAGTCGGAGGGAACTTGGCTAAACAACTTCAGTTCCCTTTGCTTATCCACGATCGTATTGAATGCATTAGGAAAGCGGCTCCTCACGCAGCAAGTTGTTGGCTTTGAACCTTTCGGGGTCGCTTGACTGGAGAAGGTCCAAAGGCAGGTGGCATTTTTCCTTGCTCGGCTTCTTCCTCTCCTTCACGACCGACTCACTGCTTCGGTTCTTGAGCCAGTTGCTCCAAATCGACGCCATGGTGCTCACAACGATTTTCCTTTTCTGAGCCTGCCAGCATCATTACAACAACCTTCAACTCCAAGCTGATGAAGAGGGGGGGGTGTATTACCTCTGACAACTCGCAGTCCCGCAGAGCCACGCGGAAAATGTGCTGCAGGAAGTCCGGCTGCTGCTCCAGGATGAAGTCGACCGTCGCGTCTGGGTTCTTATCAAACCGTTCGGTTTGATATGGACGCAGTCCTAGTAAAGGAAAAAGCACTGTAAATTATATTCCACCGCCATTCCTAGTTAAAGGCGCTGCGCCTCCCACATCCATAACTAGTAAAGCAGAGCAATGAAGTGAAGCGACAAGTAAAGCAACCGCTACGTATGTCAAACCATACCATTGATGTAAACGGGTCCCTGAATGTCGGCTTGAAATGCGTTGAACAGGCAAAGGACGATCTGCCTGACGAACTCGCATTCGCCGACCTCTGCTACCTTGTCGTCGTCCATGCTGTTGCTGCACTTCGACTCTGCTAGCTTCTGCAGTTTTGCAGCATTCTTTTTAGCCTCAGCCAGGATGGCTGCGGGCACAGTTGAACCCGGTGGCACGTGGACATTTGAGCCACACTCAGTTGGGTAGCCGAACGTTTTGGTGCCGGGCATGAGCGCAGCAAAGACGCCACTTCGAATCTCCACGAAGTCAACTCCGGCTTTTCCAGTTTTGTGGATCTTCTCGAATCTGTCCTTCTGATCCACCTGAAGGCCAGGGAGGCGCTTTCCAGAGTGGGACTTGTGCGGAACGCTGTGTGCAGCGGTCCGTTTCTTTCCCTTGCTTCGCGTGTCTTCGTTTCCCTTTGCTTTGCTAGCAGAGGCCTTCTTCTTTTGCGGCACCTTCTTCGTGTGTCCTTGCTGAGTCGGCTCAGAGGGGTGTTGCTGAGCTGCTTGGGGCTGGATTGGGCTCGGCCTCTCCGCCATCTTCTTCTCAAGCATGTCCCTGAGCATGCTTTCTCTTCCCTTGGAGTGTTCCACCTCTAATCTCAGCCTTGCAATCTCAGCATTCTTAGCGTCGATCTCTTTGGAAAGGGTTGCCTCTAAGCTGGTGAGCTTGCCTTCCAGAGCGTCTCGCTGCACCTTTACTTTCTCCTTTTTCTTCTCTGCAGAGGACAGCTGGCTCTGGAGGTGAGAGCATTTGCTTTCCAGTTCCTGCACCTTTGCTAGCAAAGCCTTTTTCTTCATTTTGGTAGAGGTGTCAGTGTCAGCCATGTCAGATTGAGAGGTGTTGGAAGGCGTGTGGGGGGGGGGGGGGTTCAGAGGATAACCAAAAGGCAAAGGAAAACAACAGCGACAACCTCTGTAAACAGAGAGCGTTTCACACGCACAGGTTTCCAATCAGGATCAGAGATATTTGCCTCAATGGCGTCACTGCAAGAGGACGAATAACCGAACAAAACGCGTTTACTAACCGCCAAAACGAAGCGCTTCACTAGCACAGCACACTAGCAAAGCGACTACTCAAGGATCCAAATAAGCAACCGGTTGTCACGAAAATATCAGCGGTTGAGTGGGACTATAATTGACACGAATCAGTCCTCGCCATGGCGCAGCTTGTTGAAGAACTGCCTCCGACTCGTCGGCGACATCGCAGCTAAAGCAAACTTGCCTCTATCTCTTGATTGTAATCAAAGCAAAGGCAAAGCAAAGCAAAGGCAAAGCAAAGCAGTAATCAAAGCAAAGGCGACATACCGATGCGCTCCCGAAAAGCGGCCCTCTTTTCCGTCTCAGCCTCACGACTGCTGCTGCACGCTGCCTGCTCGGTTGTGTCGGCACATGCACGCTTCTCCGGAGGAGCATTGCACTGACTGTCCTGTTTCTCATCAGCCGCTGACCCCCTCTTAGTTCCCTTTGCTTTCTCCTTGCCCTTCCCCTTCTCCTCTTCTTTCTCCTTCCCTTCCTCCTTCTCCTTCCCCTTTCCCTTCTTCTCCTCTTTCTTGGTTCCCTTCTCCGCCTGCTTCTCCTTTTCCTCTCCCTTTTCTTGCCCAACCTTCTTTTCCTTTCTTCCCTCCCCTGATCCCTTCTGCAGGCGGACAGCCATAGGTCGCGTGAACGTGTGGGCGCCAGCTGGCCGGTGTCGCAACTTGTCCTTGTGATGCTTCTTCTGTAGTTGGTGAATACCTTCCCACATGCTGTTCTCAAGCAGCACTTCAGGCACGCTTATGAGGTGGCTGTGGATGTAAAGGAGGACGGATCGCAGTGGCTCGCAGTTTGAGTTGATCATTTGCTGCAGATTTCCGCCAACCTTTGAACTGTTTCCATGGGATGGCGATTCTGAACAAGCCAAATAAAGGAAAGGAAAGGAAAGTAATAACGCAACTCACTTTCAAACAGAAGTGGCTGTCGCACGCCTTTTCCCAGAGCTCGAATTTCAGCCTTGAAATCTCGCAAGCAGAGCCAAATGGCCCTGCTTATGCCCCGCTTCCCGGAAGTCCCTTTCACGAATGACAAGTGCCTGTCAATTTTGCCCTTCAGTGTTTCCGGCAGTGGGTCCAGCTTAAATCCTTTCAACTTGGTCCCTCCACAGTCGCCTGGCTCCATCATCCCATACACTGTCAGTTGCCTCATCACCCTAGAGGCTCTTTCACCTTTGCTAGCTTTGGATTGGCGTGGGTGATCGTCATCGCTATTGAGACCATCATCCTCTTGTGTGGCATCATGAGCTGATGCCACAATGGTGGCCTCTTCAACCGAGTAGACATTGAACTTGTTGTCTGACGTCTGCTCAATAGGTTTGAGGCGCCGCAACTTCTGGAATAAAGAATGGGCACAGTTTGGTACCAGTTAGTTTTGCATAACAAAGTTATGTGCATTACTATCAGAATCTGGCTGTACTTACCACGCCGTCCAACTGCGCCTCCATCCCATTTTTCTCTAGCATTCGGTGCGCCTCGGCAATGACGCTGTCTGCCACTGAAGCAACGGAGTCTCTCGAAGCTGAACTAGCAGAGGTCAATCAATTCTTATTTGGCGTATTTGTTTAGCATTCCAAACCTTCATCGTGCAAGTGTTGCGGACTTGGTCGGCCAAGCTGGTCAACTGTCACGCGTCTTTGCACAGCCGGATGAATGCCAGGAAATGAACTCGGAGTAAAGACAGTTTGGCCAACTGCAGATGGGCCTGCCGAGTTTCTCTTGGGTGTCAGTTCAGATTGCGCTTTGTGCCGCTCAAAGGATTGGAGCATATCAAACTGCTCCTCAGGCACTGCACTGGGACCGACAGCACTCGCGGCTGACTCAGCAGTTTGGCTTTGCTGATTTTGCAAGAGTTTAGTCAGCACATCAATTTTCTCGAGAATGAGAGGCACCGGGTTGTCCCCTTCCTTTTGAGTGAAGTCGCGAAAGATTTTGATGTGCTCTTCGGCAGCGAGAGCAGCGCCTTTCAAGGTTGTAGTTGCATCTTGCAATTGCTCCTTCATTTGTTCTAAACCATACAAGCTGCAGTCTAGCGTAATCCCTGTGCTGACAAAGGGAATACAAGCTACAGAGTCTAGATTATCCCCTGTGCTAGCAAAGGCAACAGCACATGGTGTACCTTTTGCACTGCCAATCTCTTTTGTCGCTCCTTTCAGGTCATCACTCATAGAGTCCAAAGTTTTGGTCATGTCGCCAGCGCAATTCTCGTAATAGTTTTTCAGACCAGCCACAACCTTGTCAGTAACAATCGACACGGACTGGTTCACCAGAGCTGCAGCCCTAAACAAGTTATACACTGAACTGTACGTAATGAAAGCCAAAAGCAGCAGTCTGCTGACGTTGAATGTGAAATGTCCAATTCGAGAGCAGCAGGCTGCTTCTTCTGCGGCTGCAATTTTTGCCGGACCTGCTTCACTGCGACCTCTGACGCCTTGCGAACGTCAATAGAGGGCTCTTCACTGGTGCTGGGCAAGTCTTTGCCAGCGATGCGCTTGCCAGGGTCATATTGCCCGCCAAACGGCGCAGGGATGTTGGTAAGTTTAGCGCCATCCGCACTCGCCTTTCCAACAGTGGGGTCCCTAAAGGCCCAAACCTAACGTTTCTAACAGTTGATATGTATACAGCAATTTAAGGAACGCACTTGAAATTTTTCCGTGATCCGATCCTTCGGACCTCCCAAGTTCGGCGCGAGAAAACCTTTCTCCCCTTGTCCGGCTCATCCAAGTCATACAAAAGCACTTTGTGCAAGAAGCTGTCGACCAGTTCAATGAGACATCGATGGATGGATCCGGACTCGACCACTTCACAAAGTTGGCCAGCAAAACCAAAGGGGCAATCTTTCTCCTTTTTCTTGTCAACGTTTTCCAGGAAATCTATCATTCCCATCTTAGCTTCATCCATTCTGACACTGTCAGGCAGAGGTGCCCTGAACTCAGCAGCCCGACAGCGCCAGTAGTGGTGATACTAAATGCGTGGTCATGTTTTCACAATGGCAAAACTTCAGATTTGGTCAGCACATACGTTGCTGTCTGAGCAACCACTTTCGCTATAGTTGCCCTTGTAGTAAACATCGCCCCTGCGATCCACAAAAGAGCTGACGACTTTGCCTGTCCAAAACTTGCCAGCATCCGCAACTTGAATTGGTTTAGTGTCTCTGATAATCTCCTTCTTGGTTTTGTCGTACTTCTCCTTGTAGTACTAAACAAACCGGATTGCTAGCACAGCAAAAAAAAAAAACAGGTAATGCATAACACTGCATACCTTATCCACCAAGCGGAATGCCTCCAATTTTTCTTCCTTAGAGAGGCCCTTATACGCGAGCTCGCTACCCATTTCGATCGCGTCGATGAGGAGACACTTTCGTCCAACAACTCCAACGGGGCCCAAAGTTTGATGCGATTCAGAGTTGGTCACCCTCTGAACAAACGATCACATTCTCCTTTACTAGCAACGGACAGTGTTGATTGCACCTTAACTGATACCTTAACGTGTTGTTGATACCTTAACTAACTAACTAACTAAGCCTTAACCATACACAGCCACATTGCAATCCTTCACTAGCAAAGGATGAAGCATTGCTCACTATTTTGGCCTCAAAGACTGGAGCAGCCACACTGTCCGATTCACTTTCCAATGCTCGGTGCTGCTGAGGAAACAAAACTTCTTTTAGGATGGGCATGTACGGGACATTCGTCAGCTGGTACTGTCTGATCGTCGGAAAGCCTTTTGCTCTGTTGAAGTCCGTTGGATAAGGCACAGTCTTAGCAAAGCACGACTCGGATGACTCGGACGACTCGCCAGGGCCTGGAAAGAAAGAAACAAATTAATTAATCATGCCATATAGCTAGTAAATACCAGGTGGCCCCCGCTCCAAGCCGGCTCCGCTGGGCTTTTCACCAATCTGAGTGTGAGGTTCTCCATTTCCACTGCTCGGGGCCTCCTGTCGCAGCGGCTCAACAGCTTCCAGGGTCGGGCTGCTAGCTGCAGAATCTGAGAGCAGAATCACAATTATTTTCAAAATTTCAACAACTCATTTCAAGCAGAATTACCAATCGGTTCCTTCTCTTCACCACTGTCCCCCTCCTGAGCAGAGCTACTAGCCGACGAGTCGTCTTCTTGTCTGAGTTGTGTACCATCTGGCACTTCCTGAAGGAAAATTACATTGTTTTCCTTAAAATTCGAATTTAAATTAAAAAAAAACACCTTCTCTGCGCCATTTTCACTGCCCAGATCCATATCCGCTAGACTCTCCTCCATTTTCTCCAAAAAAATTCCATAAAAAACGCCCAAACAACTGAGAAAATTCAAAATTCCGAGAGAATTTTCAACAAAGAACCCTTGACCTTCAAAACACAAGGAACAAAGACGTGAAAGAACGTGCCTGTGCATTGCAACCAAATTCACCGTAATCTTTGAACCCAGCAGACATTCCGTTCGAGACCTGACAACCTCGAAAATTAAACGTTGCGGCTTTGCTAGCAAAGCAACATTGACACCACACTTTGAAGACACAACTGTACAAGGTGGTGTACAGTGCCTGCGCAATGCAAAGCTAGCAAATGGACGACAGCTGAACGGTTGCTCAAGTTGTTACTAGTGGTCATGTAATGCAAAGCTAGCAAAGGGACCACTTCTAAACAGTTGCTCAAGTTATTCAGGCACACATGTGACACAACACTGCGATCATATCGCAACACTAGCACAGCACACTTCGATCACACTTAAACCTAACAGCAATCTATATGTTGTTCCTACACCTTGAAAACGGGTCTCTGGACTTGTCGCCAAACTTCTCAAAACTTGGCAGGGGCATGGCAGGGGCTTGGCAGGGGCATGGCAGCACTAGAACCTAAAATTACACCACTGCATATCTAATGTGCATATCTAGCAAAGGCAAGCGTATACGTTCGGCAGTGCTAGTGCAGAAACAAGAATTGGAACCTTACCAGTCTTAGCGAAGCAACAAGTTTTGAAATTAGGGGGTCAAGGTCAGCCACCTGGACCTATCAGTTGCTAGTAATAAAATTTCTTTGCTAGTTATATTTTCTTCCTTAGCAAAGCAAAATTTTTTGGGGGGTCAAGCGGGGGGTCAAGGGCCCACTTCATATGAAGGGGGGTGAAGCTTTAAGGGCTACCTTACTGTGAACTAATTTACGCATGGGCTGGGCCTATAATCTCTTGCGAGTACAATTAAGTTTCACCAGTAAGTGTCCTTGCACACAGTAACGAACGCATCACTAGATGTACAAATTATACAACTTAGGTAAATGTGGTCCGAGTCAAGGGGGGAGGAAAAGTTTGGTGGGGGGCGGGTGTGGCCTAGACGGCGCTAGGCCAGAACCGCCGGGGCGGTTTCCCACTAGGCCACAACCGCGGGGGGGCGATTCTGGCCTGGGGGCGGTTTTGGACTATGACACTGGCAGTCTGCACGCCCTGTCCGCCCAAAATGGAAGGAGCCCCTGGACTTATGGCCGAAGAGTGGAGCCTGCAACTGTAACTGTAACTGGGTTTGGCTTCGCGGGCGCCCCCCCCCCCCGGTGCTGGGTTTGACCCTACGCTCACCCTCCCCCAGGTTTGTGTGAACCCCCCCCCCCCCTAGAATTTTGGGGAACTTTCTCCTACCTACTTTTATGGACAATAAAAATGTGTCTTGTACAGCGTTTTTCAGCAAAAGTCGACGAAAAAGTACCTCGGGTACCTAGGGGTACCGTATAATGTGTTATTTACAGAACTAGAGGCGCATGCGGCCTTTGGCCGCCATGTGTATGTTAAGGAATAAAGCAACTGATTTTGCATATGATGGTCGACATGATCATGCTGTGCAAGCAGGTGCGCGATGGGCGTTCACCCTGTTGACCGTTGCTTGCAACAAATTCACTGCTACTCTGTTGATCGCGATGGGCATTCACCCTGTTGACAGTTGGTGGCACCAAATTCACTGCTGCTCTGTTGATCGTGATGGGCGTTCACCCCGTTGACAGTTGGCGGCGCCAAATTCACTGCTGCTCTGTTGATCGTGATGGGCATTCACCCCGTTGAGAGTTGGTGGCGTCAAATTCACTGCTGCTCTGTTGATCGTGATGGGCGTTCACCCTGTTGACAGTAGGCGGCGCCAAATTCACTGCTGCTCTGTTGATCGTGATGGGCATTCACCCCGTTGATAGTTGGTGGCGCCAAATTCACTGCTGCTCTGTTGATCGTGATGGGCGTTCACCCCGTTGACAGTTGGCGGCGCCAAATTCACTGCTGCTCTGTTGATCGTGATGGGCATTCACCCCGTTGATAGTTGGTGGCGCCAAATTCACTGCTGCTCTGTTGATCGTGAGGGCGTGCACCCCATTGACAGAAATTGGCCCTAATTCTGTGCTCCTCTGTGCGAGCGTGTGTGCGTGCGTGCGTGCGAGCGAGCGAGCAAGCGTGCGTGTGTGCGTGCGTGCGAGCGTGCGTGCGTGCGTGTGTGCGTGCGTGCGCGTGCGTGCGTGCGTGCGTGCGTGCGTGCGTGTACGTGCGTGTACGTGCGTGCGTGTACGTGCATCGTGTGTGCGTGCGTGCATGCATGTACGTATGTGCGTGCGTGCGTGTTGACAGTTGACAGTTGGTAGTGTCAAATTCACTGCTGCTCTGTTGATCGTGATGGGTGTTCACCCCGTTGACAGTTGCTGGCGCCAAATTCACTGCTGCTCTGTTAATCGCGATGGGCATTCACCCCGTTGACAGTTGGTAGTGCCAAATTCACTGCTGCTCTGTTGATCGTGATGGATGGGCGTTCACCCCATTGACAGTTGGTGGTGCCAAATTCACTGCTGCTCTGTTAATCGCAATGGGCGTTCACCATGGTGGGCAGAATACAATGTACCACACTTACAGTATACATTTGCATAATTATGCGGGAGTACGTCCCCAGAGTGGCTGTCCCCTTTCGACATAAGCCTGTGCGTGCGTGCATGCATGTATATATGGTATATGCATGCACGCATATATATATATATATACATCTGTATTTATATATATATATATATATATATATATATATATATATATATATGCGTGCTTATGTCGAATCTATATGCCACATATATGTATGCCATATATATGTAGATATATATATGTACATGTATATATATATATATATGTATATATATATATATATATATATATATATATATATATATATATATCGTGCGTGCGTCCGTGTGTGCCATTGCGCGCGCATGCGTGCGTGCGTGTCTGCATGCGAGGCCACACATACAGTGCTCATGACGTCTAGCTGAGTCATTTGATATGCAATTCATCAATGTGCAGTTCATTTTCCATTTTCCAATTAGGCAAGATACAATGTACCAAACTTACAGTATTTTTTCAAAAAGTAGTTGGGGCTTTCACCCACTCACTGAAGGGAGGCACAGCTAGTTGATCATTTCCACTTTTACCAGGAACCTGCTGCCGTCAGATGTCAACTGACCACGCAACATCACCGATGTGGGTGAAATTGCGAAATTGTGAATTGGCATAATTTGCATAATTTTCGTTTGCATAGTTATGCGGGACCATGTGCAAATGACTCGTGACGTCGAGGCGAGTCTTTTGATATGCAGTTCATCCATGTGCAATTCGTTTGGTAGTGTTAATCTGTGCTGCAAACTTTGAAAATGCGCCATAACTACGGTAAGAATTTGCATATCAAAAATCGACCTTGCCCATGACCATCGCGGGGTCGCGAGCATTCGATCGAGCCAACGCGCGTCCACGTATGTCAAGCGGTTCGCGAGTTTACTCGAAACATACATACATACATACACACATACCCGTGCACGCGGCGCATTTGTAAGTAGAAGAAGATTACAGTGTATTTTGACTAATTAAGTACTTATTTTAGGGTTTTTTGACAGCGTAGATATTTTTGACTAATAATCGACCAAGAAGTGTCTATATTTTTTTCCTCGCAAGACCCCCTTCCAGTTTTACACCCCCCCCCCCAGGTCCTAGTACCTACGCTGACGCGCTCTTTAGTCTAAAAACACCGACAGAGATGCGACAGAATGTTCAGCGCCATGCGAAGACGCGCTGTGCGGACTGGAAGGCTCGCAGACGGTTGCGCTTCTGGCACCGCCCCACACCAGAGGAGAAGATGTCACACTATATCACGCAAAGAGAACTCACTGCGCGTCAACGCAGAACACAGGCAATACGCATGTACATGCTGTGAGACCGCCTTGTGTAATGCATCCTTGGTAGGGGGCGGCGTCAGCATCCGTCCCCTATGCGTGACAACTTTAAATGGATTGAGTGTTTCGGCGGCTCACGACGGTTAGCCCCCAGTTCCTCGGTCCCCAGTTCCTCGGTCCCCAATTCCTCGGTCCCCAGTTCCTCGTTCCCCAGTTCCTCTGTGCCCCAATTCCTCGGTTCCCAGTTCCTCGTTTTCTCAGTTCCTCGGTCCCCAATTCCTCTGCGCCCCAGTTCCTCGGTTCCCAGTTCCTCGTTTCCCCAATTCCTCGGCCACCAAATTCCTCGGCCCTCAGTTTTTGTAATCCTACATTAAGCGCGAATGGTGAAGCACGCACGGTGACATGAGCGACTGAGCGACCGATGGCGATTGGCGAGAACAGGCAAGCACGCACGCACAGGCATGTACTCATGGACGGACGGACGCGTAAGGGACAGACAGCACGCACGCAAGTGCCTGCACGAACGCGACGGCACGCGCACACGCACTGGCACACGCACAAGAGATGCAACGCACGTATATCTCGGTCTGCGTTCTACTGGCAAAAGGACGTGACACATCAAGACAATGTACATGCAGTTGTGCCTAACGACCATTGCCTGAGCGCTCATGGTGAGCTACAGTATGCGCATGAAACAATGTAACTGCAGTGCAGTCCAAAATCTAAATGGGTATTGTAACTGAGGACGGAGGCCAGCTGGGGACGAGGCATACGATCGGGCACGTCAAGGTACACGTTATGTTCTGACTGCTTGTAGGAGCGTGAGTGACTGCCAGATCGTCCGCCAGCTGACAAGCCAGGGTGGCAAAAACGTGGCGTTGATTGGGTTACTGAATGGATTGGCTGCTGAGTTCCCAAAAGAACAATGATGCTGCTGTTACACTGTACTTTTGCTGCAATGTCCTGAAATTCAAGCTGAGCTGAGCTGACTGCAGCCTCGCGCAGCGAACATCAGTCGGTGCTCGCTCAATCAGAACTAGAAACTCACTATCAATAAAAGGGTGAAAACGCGATGAAGAGACCGAGGAATCAGGTGCCGAGAAATTGGGGACCGAGGAACTGAGAAAACGAGGAACTGGGAACCGAGGAATTGGGGCACAGAGGAACTGGGGAACGAGGAACTGGGGACCGAGCAATTGGGGACCGAGGAACTGGGGACCGACGAACTGGGGGTATGCCGCTCACGACGGGTGTTCGCGCTCTACGCTGAGAACTACTGTAAACCCTATAATTAGCCCCCTGGGGGCTATAATTGTTTCGTTCGAGTTGTAGGAGGGTGTATAATTATAGGGCGGTGGGCTAATTATAAAGGGGACTTACATAAACTGAAAGGGTCGATGTGTGGGGACAAATAGTGTCCCCGGGTAAGGAGAGGTTGAAAAATAGTGCCCCGGGGGCACTATTGGAGGATTTACGGTACAGCTCAGTGTCGAATGTGTACTGTAGGTCTTTATTTGCACAACACCTTCGTGTCAGTGCTCCGTTCATTGCCTTTCTCAACACGTGTCACATGTGTCGTTGTCTACAATCACATAAGACAGTGTACAGGGTGTACCACAACCATATGCACCCCCCTAGGGAAATACTGGTTCGACGGATTTAGCTGAAATTCAACATACCTACTGTATATGTAGGCCAAACAAAAATACATGATCGAATTAAATTTCATGCAAAACGAACAACCGAGCGGCGACATACATATGAGCAATCATCCAAGGTACAGCGACAAATCTTGTCAGTAAGCTTACGGCAGCTCGATTGGAGATTTCGACTTGCTGTCACCACTTCAACCGTTTCTTGGCGAATCAGCAGTGGTCGGCCGACGTCAGATCGGTCGGTGATGGCCAAGTCATGCAGTTCTCTGTTCCAGTGCTCGGTGACCCATCGTTCCGATCGCTTCAGCTTCTTAGCCGCCCATTTTTTGGTGATGAACTGTGCACCTGCGTCGCGTGAAATTCGGAAAGTGACTGCAGCCGCTTCATCGACGAGACGCACCTAGTCAGTGTCGTTGACCTTTCGTAAGCGCGACGTGGTCCTCGACACTCGTTAAAAACAATTGTTTACCATTCACCGAGAAATTGTTGCCATGCAGTAATATATTTTTTACTGTACCTTGGATGATTGCTCACACAGTATCTCGACACTCGGTTGTTCGTTTCGCATGAAATTTAATTTGGTCATGTATTTTTGTTTGGCCTAAGTGTATGTTGAACTTCATCTGAATAAGTCCAACAAGTATTTCATTAGTGTGTGGTTGGGGGGGTTCATAAAGTTTTGATACACCCTATATACATTGTAGACCGTTTTTTCGCCGCGCGTCAGCGCTGCGAGTTCATATACGGACGGAAAATTTCCTAATGGTCTGTTCGTTCCTCCGTCCGTCCGTCTGTTACCGACCGGTTCTCCTTTATGGCTTGACGGATCAGGCCGAAATTTTTTTTGAGCATTTTTAGGACGAATTTGGAGATACGCGTTTTTTAGATTTATTCTAAAAAAATTCATGAAAGTTTTGCGAGAATTTTCAATAAATGTTGGCAGCCATGCCACCATGCCATGAGATGTACCCACCACCAAATTAGAGCGGGGGTAAGGGGCAGCGTTAGAAAATGCGTGCGTGCGTGTAATTGCAACAGCAGTGGCGTAGCCAAGGGCGGGGGTCGGGGGGGGGGGGGTATACCCCTCCCCGAGATTGTGTGAAGCCCAAAAAATGCAACAGGGTCCATCCACCCTGTTGCAAATATGCCCGAGCGAAAGAAGAGAGAGAGAAAGCATTTTAGCTCGCTTGTAAGGTTAAAAATGCTCAAAAGTAGCTCAAAATAGGTTAAAATTTCTCGAAAGTAGCCCGAAATAGGTTCAAAATGCTCGAAAGTAACCCAAAATAGGTTAAAATTGCTCAAAAGTAGCCGAAAATAGGTTCAAAATGCTCAAAAGCAACCCAAAATAAGTTAAAATGTTTGAAAGTAGCCCAAAATCTCAAAATTTTCGCCTGCAGCGGGGGGACCTGTTAAAAAGTTGGAAATCTGTACCTCCTCCCGAAACCAAATCCTGGCTACGCCACTGTGCAACAGCGTGTAATTCTCACTTCATTTGCACAGCATGTTTCTGTGTGCGCACGCACTGTGATCCAGTTCGTTGCTGCTGGCGCTGGCAAACCGTAACTGGTCTGTAGGATGGCCTGCTTGACTGATCTTGACTCAGATTCTGGCTTTTTATGCATTTGCAATGCGCACTTTTGTCTTTTCTGACAAAAGCAAGGTGGTGTTTTGCAATGCAACAACAGTACATAATGTTTTCAACAACAGAGACAGTAACGGGGCGTCGTATCATTGAAGCTTGTGCGGCGATTTCACCGATTCCAAAGGAATCGGCACTGCTAAAGAATTCCAGTGCGCACTCGTCCAATCGGTGCCGAAGCACAGAAACTTCGAATGAAAGGCAACAAATTTAAATGAAGTGCTTTTTGAAACGAGCTTGTTACGCAATAGTCCAACCGTGGGCAGACTGCCTTTGTCTGTCTGTGTTGTGCACACTAATGCGACGCGCGTGTATGCACTATGTACAGGCTTCATAGCGTTGCACGCACGCACGCACAACGTCGACTGCGCGCGTCGGCCGCCCGCGCGTCAGTCTTTCCGGTAGGATGCCATCGGAGCGCGGCGCGTCGCGCTCTCTGTCTCTCGTTCTCTACACTTCTTTCGCGTTTGTTCTTTCAGCGCCGCGTAAGACGCGTCGTCCCGGCGTCTCCGCTATGCGCCACTGCACGCTTACCCCGCTGCTTGTCGTCGCCGCGTCGCTTCTCGGCGCTCGGGCGAGGAACGTCAACCCGACCACCTGCCGGCCCAACACGGCCAGGGTCTCGTTTCACTCGTACCAGATCCGCCAGTTCGTCCTCTGTCCCCCCTTGAACGAGGAGCACTGCACGTTCATACACGAGGCGAGAGACCACTGCCCCTGCATCTGCGCCAAGAGACTCGCCGGAGAGGACAGGCGGGGAGTGATCACGCCCGGATCTATATTCGGTAAAAAAACTCATTTTTTTTGCACTCATTTGCGATGCACTCATTTTTTGCGTTTAAGAATCACGATGAGTAGGAGAAAGCAACAAGGGCGCAATGAAAAAACTTGGGTTTCGTAAATACAACGTGTTCCTGGCATGCTCTAAAATCGCTTATGTGAACGCACTAAAAGTCCTTCGTGCACGTGTCATGCGCACGTGTACATCTGCAGATGACGGTCTGGTTCCTGGACCCGGTGGCGAGCTCGTGGCCCGGCCACCGGAGCCGACCCTGCCGCCAACAACCACAACGCGAAAGCCTTCAAAGTATCCCGCTGAAGACCCTGTCGACGTCTTTGAGGTACATACCAGATACAGTACAATACCTATGTTGTACATAGTATGCGCCAGCATTTTACATCGAATGACCTGTCGGTCGAGTCGTCCTTCAGGCTGGCGACAATCACGGCGTCGGAGATACAGGCGACTTCTTCGACGTTCCAAAGCAGGAGACCGAGCAGGAATTCCTAGATAGAAAGTACCCAAAGCCGGACTATCCTGACGAGGTGCGCGTCTGTGTTGATGGGGGCCACTATTCAATTTCAATGATCGTCGACACATACACTAGGAATGTCTGGGGGAGCTACGGTGCCCTGTATTTTATGTTTCAAACGTGCGTACGCACAGAAATCATGCACGCGGCAGTGATCCTGGATACTCCACGTATGTATATGTGCCTCACACGTACATACAAGGTATGTATATACCCTCACTCAACCTCACCGGGCATTCTTAAAGAAGATTACTATTGTTCTCAACTTACTATTGCAGTACTATTGTCGCGTTTAAAGTTCTTTGCGCTTAAACTGCTGAAAATACATAGGAAACTACTGAGAAAAAAGTTAAACAATTGAGAGGTCGTTGATGGTGGAACGGACCCTCAATCAAGAAGGTTCTCTGGGTTTAAAGTGCTTTCACTAGCAAAGCAATGATACAACGTACATCTGTACGCTTACTGATGTGGTTTGACTTTACAAGTCAAACCACAAATGCAAAATTTCAGCCAGAGCCGACGGACCCGCCGCCTCCATCAGCAAGAAAGCCAGTGCGATGCACTTTGCTAGAAAGCTACTAGAAAGCGAAAGCACAGCGATGCGTTCAGACAAAGGCTGGACAAGCTCAAACGCCTCCACCAGATGATGGTGATGATGACGACCTGAGCTACGTCGAGGCCGACGGCGACATACCCGAAGATGAAGACGAGTGGAGCTTCGAGAGTCCTCCCGATCCGTTCGGTGGCTCCGCCGGACTCTTCTGCTTCGCTGCCGACTCGACGGTCGAGCTCGAGGGCGGCGGAGCCGTTGCCATGCGCGAGCTGGCGGCCAGGCGCTCCGGAGCCCGAGTGCTCGCTTGGAACCCGCTCACCAAAGAGTTTGAGTACTCCAAGGTCGAGTACTGGCTCCACGCGGACTCGACAGCACGAGCTGAATTCGTGCAGCTCATCATAAACAACGGCAGCACGCTGAAGCTCACGACCGAGCACTTGATCTACAGGCGACGAGTCGCACAATACGCCTTCCGTTTAAGCAGTACGCATCTCAGCCTATGTATCCAATCTCAAACGGCTTGAGCAGGTTCATAATATTCAAGTGTGTGACTCATCGCCTCAGAGCGGCACACGGCCAACCATTCGAGCTCGTGACTGCGAAAGAGATACAAGCCGGGGATCGTCTGTACACAAAGGGCGCCTCGTCTTCGGTCGCGGCCGTCTCGCGGACCTCGCAAGTCGGTGTCTACGCCCCGGTCACGACGGTGGGCACGATTGCGGTGGACGGAGTCGCCGCGAGCTGCTTCGCCCACGCCAGTGCTCACGGCCATCTATTGGGCTTCGCGCATCGATATGCGGGCTGGCTGTCTCGCTGCCTCAGACTGCCGTCCCCGCTGCTCTCGGCGACGAGTGGCCCGATTGGAGTGCCGAGGCTGTTCGTGGCACTCGAAGCGCTACAGAGCCTCGTGCTGCTGCGGAGCGCCTAGTGCACAATCGGCCGAGCGGACCAACTGCCATGCCAACGCGCCCACAAAAGGACTTCGCGAGTCAACGCAGGATATGTACTACCCTGTGACAGTGTGACTATACTACGTGTCTACGACGTGTATACGTACATACTGCTGCTTCTCCCATTCGCTCGGCGGCCATGGACAAGGAACGGCTCCAAGTGCCGTGAGTGGATCCGCAACGAAACTAAAAGCTATATCACGCAAACGGTAGCAGGTCGCTGCCGACAGCGGTTCCGCCTTCTGTGGCAGTTGCTGCACAACCACACTAGGGGGCGAAAAATTCTGCTCACGGGACAATGACGGTTGTAAAATCTGTTCTCGCCTAGTTCTCTGCCTCTTAGACTGCTGCGTGCGCAAAAACCTCAGTGCACATCCTAAGATATACCCAGCCAGGGTCATGCCATGTACAACAAATCTGCATCAACGCAACAACATCAAACAACATCAAACAACAATCTGCAAACAGCAATCCAACTCAGCAAAGTTTCAGTTGGCTTAATGCTTTTAAACCGAAAATTACGGTTCTACAACGTAAACACCCAGATTTAATGAAGAAGTTAGGTACTGTATGTTCAAAGTTTTCAGAAATTTTAATGTTTAGCATTATGATATTAAAACGTTATAAGAGGGCTGAAGTTTGATTGAGTTGCGTGAAGCGGCAGGTCCCAGACGTGTGTACCTACGTCTACGGCGAGAGTCAGGGCCGTGTGTAGTGTACTAACTAACTTCTCTGTTAAATTAGTCACTACTAATATACTCTATTTTCCAAGTCGACAGTGTCACATTAAATAGTTCCGTTCGCTCGCGTGTCACTTCCGCTCATCGTGCTTGGGATCACTGTAGTGTCGTTGCCAACACTACATCCCTCCCCTTCTAGCTGAAGACGGGCGGCTGCTGTAGGCTGCCGGCGGTCGTCTTCTGGGTCGATGCCGGCGTCGACAGCTCGGCGGTCGTCTTCGAGGTAGTGTGGCAGGGCGCTGGCGTCCTCAGCTCAGCCGTCTCCGTCCTTCGTGCAGTCGACGGCGTCCACTCGTCCTTGTCGTCATTGCTGCGCTCCGTCGCTGGCGTCTCCTTGGTCGGTGCCGGCGTCGACAGCTCGGCGGTCATCTGGCGAGTGCTGGTCATGCGACTGCTGGTCGTAGCGCGCACGCTGGTGCAGTCGCCTTCCGCGGCGTCCGTCGCTGTCGCCTTTCTGTCGGTCCCTGGCGCAGCGAGCTGCAGCTTCACTCCCAGGGGACACAAGAAGTTGCGGCCCAGCACTGACGAGCAGCTATCGGCGACGACGTAGAAGTGGTCCTCGTGGCTCTTGCCCTCCACTCTGACGCTGGTCGTGATGGTGCCGAGAACTCCCGCGACTTCCGTTCCATCGAAGTTGACAAGACGCTTGTCCAACTCTCGCATGGGCAAGTCGGGGAATAGCCGGTCGCGCACTGCCTGCGTCATCGTCGAGCACCCAGCGCCGGTGTCCATCTCCAACTTGACGCGACGGAACTCGCTGCCGTCCCAGATGGAGATGGTCTTGACGAGCATCTTGCCACCAGCCTCGCGCACTGACAGGATGGCGTCGTCGTCCTTCTCTTGCAGTCGCTGCTGGCGCTGCTCCGGCTGTTGCCTGCTTTCTCCGCAGCAACGCGCGTAGTGGCCTCTCTGCTTGCAGCGGTTGCAAGTCTCGTCCTTGGCCGGGCAGCTGGCGCTGTAGCTCCGATGTCCCGCCAGGCCGCAGCTTCGGCACTTCGCTTCACACGGCTCCGCAGCTGGCGCCTGCTTCAGCGCTTGGACCTGCGCATGTCGTCTCGACATCGCGTCCGCTTCTGTCCGCGCGCGCTCTTCAGCCTGCATCGTTGCCAGCACTGCCTTCATGTCGACCTTCTTCAGCGTGAGCACCCGCGTCTGCGTGTCCTTGCTCGCGCAACCGCAGATGAGCCGGATGGCTAGCTGGTAGTCGAGCTGACTGCCGAAGCCACAATCCACGGCGATGGTGCGGAGGGCGCAGAGGTACTCGTCGGCAGACTCGTGCGGCGCCTGGTCTCGCTTGTAGAAGTCGTAGCAGGCGGCTGCCGGGCTGATCGGCGGGGCGAACTGAGCGCTGACGGCGGCAACAAAGTCCTCGTGGCCCATGCTGTCGATCTCCTCGGCGGCGGGGTTCGTGTCGAACTGGCGCGCGCCCTCGGTCCCGAGCAGCATGTAGAGGAGCGTGTTCTTCTGAGCCGCCGTGAGCTTCTGATCCGCTGGGCGGTTCGCGCGTCCGTGAGCATGGTGAAGCGCTTGAACAGCTTCAGCCACTGCTTGAAGGCGCACAACGGCTCCCCGGGGTGCGGTAGCCACTTGTCGACGGACGGGACGGGCATGCGCGCCATCAAGGTCGGCATCGTCGTCAGATCCGACTCGCTCGCAGTCGCCATTTCTCCGCGTGTCGTCCTCCTCTTCAAGGTCACGCCACTTGTAGTGTACTAACTAACTTCTCTGTTAAATTAGTCACTACTAATATACTCTATTTTCCAAGTCGACAGTGTCACATTAAATAGTTCCGTTCGCTCGCGTGTTACTTCCGCTCATCGTGCTTGGGATCACTGTAGTGTCGTTGCCAACACTACACCGTGCTGCGGATTGCGTCCCACCGAGAAGACAAAAGCGACGACCGTTTGAACTTTAGCTGTAATCTGCGATTTTCGACGATTCCGGACATCGGCTTAAGAGAAGAGGCTGAGTGGAGCGCGGTCGTTTCGTTGCTGCACCAGCTGCTGCTGCTCGAGCTGTCGATCGTCTTCTCTCAGAGCCAGGGAGAGAGCATGGAACCGCTAGACGCTGCACTGGGAGACTGGCTGGAGCCGGTGCGTTTGCGCGAGTGGAGAATCTCGGCCTCCAGCTAGCTGATCGACGTCCGCGGCCGACTTCTGGACCGAGCGGTCTTTCTGCCTCAACTCGTCATCTGCCGCAAATTTCCAGTACACACGACTTTTCCTTCTTTCTTTTCATATCTTCTATTGTTCAGAATCTGCCTGACGCTGACGTGACGCTGAGCTTCGGATGGACGCAGCCGGGGCGACGCGGCGCCGCTTCCTCGACAGGTTCGATAGCCTGTCGGTAAAGCGCGCCAACCTCTGCCTCCTCCGCTGCGCTTCGCTCCTCGTGTTAACCGACCTCTCGGTCCAGCCCCGTCGACCCCAATCAGCCCGTCGACGACGATGGCAATGCAACCGCAAGTGAGGCCGCCATCGTCCATCTCCGCACCGTGGCCGACGTGACCACCGAGCGTCGAAGTGGATTGAACTTGGGTAGCTTAAGCTACACGGCAAGACGAAAGCCGGATGGATACCAACGCTCGATTGCAACGTAGGTGTAGCGTTCAACAAAGTTGTCGCAGCAGCGTAGAGTCGCGTAGAGCGGCGACTGACTTTCAACTTCAACTTTATTTTTCACGACAACCACCTGACACAGCACAATGGCCGTTAACTGAATCATCAGATCACAGGGCGGCGCCGCATACATAACAGTGGGCGTTGTTCTGCCGCGAGGCAAGGTGGGCCCCCACCTGGCACTGATTTTTGGCCGAAGCCACGGTGCAGCCCGAAACCGGAGCAGTGGTTTAAACCCCTTGCCCAAGGGGGTAGCCGTGGCCTTGCCCAGCAAGGAATCGAACCCCCGACCTCGCGGTCAGGAGTCCAACGCCTTACGGACTACGCCACAGCCCCACGCCACTGACTCAAACAAATATTCACAATCGCAATGAATGCACCGCGAACATGGAAGGAGCACTGCTGTAATACTTCCCGTGTTCACTGACAGGCCAGATTACGCACCTCACCACCTCACTACACATAGTAGCATGTCCACAGTGGTGAGAAGCTTGACTTTCCACACTTTACCTTTCCCTATGGGTATTCGGCTTGCTGACTGGGGCCTCCATCGGTTGAGGAGACTACTTGCCCTTCCCAAAGGGGAGAGACGCCAGAAGCTCGGCGTATGCCCTCCTCGTAGGCGCGGACGTGGCGAGCATAAAGTACGGTTTCATCCAGGTCAACGCCGCCAACCTGTTCGTTAATCTGAACGAACGACAACGACCCTGTCGTTTCACCCTGTCTGTCGCACTGTGAGCGCGCAATTCGAATACTGCGCGCGCGCACATGAACGTGGCGGCCGCGCTGGCGGCGGATCCCTTCGGCGTGAAGATCAGCGCGACGACGGCCAACGCGACGAGCGCTTGCAGAGTGGCCGTGATGCAGGCGCAGATCGCCAACTTTGTCTCCGCCCAGGACGAGGTCTGGCCGCCCCTGCGGCCCGTCGTTCTCGAGCCCTGTCCCCTCCTGAGCAGCGCCGCAAAGGTGACCGTGTAACAGATAAAGCAGATTAGCGAGCCCAGAAGCAGCCACAACAGCGCAATCGCTCTGCCCACGCTCTGAAGCGGACTCGCTGAAGGTCTTTCTTTCTGAGACAAGAGGCGCTGACTGCAGGAATACAACTACGTACCCTTGCTTCTACGTCTTTGTAGAGTGCCCGCGTCGTGCTGTTCCGTTTGTAGGCCGCAACTCTGACGACCACGAACGACGCAACGGACCAAACAAAGACAAGAATGCCACAGATCCACACCAGTGTGCTCTTGGGACCAAAGATCTGAATGAGTCGTAACCAATCGCAAGCAGAACCATCAACCACAAACATTTATTGATCCTGAAATCGCCATTATTTTTTTTAGGAGGCGTTCCACAGAATTTCCAGGTATCTGATGCACGCAAAAAAATAGATTTTGCTAAAATCGATTTTAGGGGGTCCAGATGAATGTCCCATTGGTGGTGGGAACGCTCGTTTCGACCATCGACCTTCACCTGCTCCGGAGGGGTCTCCTAAGTGAGCCCACTGAAATGCCAAAAATTGACCAAAAAATGGGACTTGGTTGTTTTGGGCCGCCTCCCTCGAGGGTGGTGTGCCTAGGAGGGTGGCTGGTAGGTGGCACCACTAAGTTAACAACTCTACTAGGACACCCCAAGTTGGCACCTCTCTGCACCCCTCCTAGCTTATGCTACAGTGCTCCAAAAATGGGTGCGCTAATTTTGCAAAAATAGCCATAAGTGCTGTGCCACCAAATATTTTTTGCCCAAAATTTACCACCAGTGGGGGAACCTTTGGGGCACTCTACCCTCAAATTTATAGAGTCTAAAGCCCTGGCGTTTGGTAGTTATAAGCCGAAACCTTCCAAATTCTCCAAAAATGGGTGTGCTAATTTTGCAAAAATGGCCATAAGTGTTGTGCCACCAAATATTTTTTGCACAAAATTTACCACCAGTGGGGGAACCTTTGGGGCACTCTACCCTCAAATTTATAGAGTCTAAAGCGCTGGCGTTTGGTAGTTATAAGCCGAAACCTTCCAAATTCCCCAAAAATGGGCGCGCTAATTTTGAAAAAATGGCCGTAAGTGCTGTGCCACCAAATATTTTTTGCCCAAAATCAACCATCAAAAGTGCGATTATTAGGGCACTCTACCCTCAAAGTTATAGAGTCTAAAGCCCTGGTGTTCGGCAGTTATAAGCCGAAACCTTCAAATTTTGCGTTTTTTTTGCACGATTTTTTGCCTTTTGCCATTGTATTTAACGCAAATTGGCCCTCCCCTTCACGATTTGTTGTGTTACAGAAGCCTGCGTACATGGCTGACAATGCGCCAAACTTGAGCTGCACAGCTCTCAAACGTCATAGGTGCAAATCTCTCAAACGAACTTGTGTTGGCGGTTTTGTTGAGTTGTGGATGCCCTGTGACCAACCCAATGCTATGTATGGCGTCACGCACGGTGCTTCAGTAGCAACGCACAGTTTGGCAGAAACCAGGCACTATCAAATCCAGACAGTCTAGAAGCTCAACTACAGATTAACATGGCAGTGGTTGGCTATTGGTGCCACTGTTCAAAGGACATACTCCACCATGCAGTGGTTTGTGGTGGGCCTAGCTTGGTAAACGTTTGATGGTGTTCTAAAGTAAGTCTAATGGGTTAGATCAGTCAGAATCTGTGCATCTGTGTGCCTGAATCAGTCAAACTATGCGTTGCTAGTGAAGTACCATGACCCGATACATACATAGCATTGGGTTGGTCACAGGGCATCCACAACACACCAAACTGCCAACACATGTTCGTTTGAAAGATTTGCACCTATGACGTTTGAGAGCTGTGCAGCTCAAGTTCGGCGCATTGTCAGCCATGTATGCGGGCTTCTGTAACACAACAAATCGTGAAGGGGAGGGCCAATTTGCGTGAAAGACAATGACAAAAGGAGAAAAATCGCGCCAAAAAACGCGATATTTGAAGATTTCGGCTTATAACTGCCAAACGCCAAGGCTTTAGACTCTATAAATTTGAGGGTAGAGTGCCCTAATAATCGCACTTTTGATGGTTGATTTTGGGCAAAAAATATTTGGTGGCACAGCACTTACGGCCATTTTTTCAAAATTAGCGCGCCCATTTTTGGGGAATTTGGAAGGTTTCGGCTTATAACTACCAAACGCCAGCGCTTTAGACTCTATAAATTTGAGGGTAGAGTGCCCCAAAGGTTCCCCCACTGGTGGTAAATTTTGTGCAAAAAATATTTGGTGGCACAACACTTATGGCCATTTTTGCAAAATTAGCACACCCATTTTTGGAGAATTTGGAAGGTTTCGGCTTATAACTACCAAACGCCAGGGCTTTAGACTCTATAAATTTGAGGGTAGAGTGCCCCAAAGGTTCCCCCACTGGTGGTAAATTTTGGGCAAAAAATATTTGGTGGCACAGCACTTATGGCTATTTTTGCAAAATTAGCGCACCCATTTTTGGAGCACTGTAGCATAAGCTAGGAGGGGTGCAGAGAGGTGCCAACTTGGGGTGTCCTAGTAGAGTTGTTAACTTAGTGGTGCCACCTACCAGCCACCCTCCTAGGCACACCACCCTCGAGGGAGGTGGCCCAAAACAACCAAGTCCCATTTTTTGGTCAATTTTTGGCACTTCAGTGGTCTCACTTAGGAGACCCCTCCAGAGCAGGTGAAGGTCGATGGTCGAAACGAGCGTTCCCACCACCAATGGGACATTCATCTGGACCCCCTAAAATCGATTTTAGCAAAATCTATTTTTTTGCGTGCATCAGATACCGGGAAATTCTGTGGAACGCCTCTTAGATCAAATCCCGATTGTTGCAATTGCCGAGCTCTAAACACAGAAATTCCGTAGTAGTGTCGCCTCCAAGTGGGCCCCCCCCCCCCCTCTAGAAATTCTACCAGCGCAATGCAACAATGCAGCAAAAGAGAGGTTGAAAGCACAGGGCCCAAGAGACGTTGGTTTTTTTTTTGGATGGCATCTCTTGTATAAGCGAAAGTCCGCAAATGCACCTTGTGGACTTTTGTGGTAAATACCACTCCAATCATTCGATTGACGGCAATCGCTAAGACTGTGAGCGTCTGCCACATGAATAGAGAAGAGAACCTTGGACAACGGCCAAAACGTTAACATACAGGGGATCTGAACACTTTTTGACGCACAACTCGGTAACATAGTGATGGACACGAAACGTCGAGCCGACGATTTGCAGACAGTCGCCAACGGCCGAGCAGACTGTTGCTCCGCTGGCAACTGTAGACGCAGAGAAAATAATGTACTTTGTGTGTCCAAGCAGGCGTGCGTGCGTGCGTGCGTGCGTGCGTGCGTGCGTGGATGCGTGCGTGCGTGCGTGCATGCGTGTGTGCGTGCGCGTCTCTTCCGTAAACAGTCTGCTCGCCAAAAAGAGACACAGTCGAAAGAACGAGGTCTTGAACGGTGGCACGTTGCGCTTGCGCACCAAAATGACAACGAAAAGTAAATAGAGCAGAAAGGACGGCACGGAGACGACCAGCAGAACGAATTGGGTAGCTGACAGCACGTGCTCAAAATGTATCATTATGCCGCGCGACTCTCTCACTCTCTCTCTCTCTCTCTGCTACCTGAAAAATAATCGGCGTTGTGGACTACGTGATTTTTTTTTCTCCAAAAGTATGTGCAGTAGCATATCAGTATCAACACTGCTTGCAAATGCTGCACTGCTGGTGCTGTTTACGTGCACCAGTGCAAACTGCAGTAAAATGTCTCCAGAACGCGTTTTCGAAATGTAAGACCGGTCTCTTTACAGTAATCTTGGGCACAGGCTGCCACCCTTTCTCCGACGGTGCTTACCCTCCCTTCCCCCATCGTACCTCGATCAGAATGGATTAGAATGGTTCCATTACGGTGCCTTTGCTTGTGTAGTGCTTGTGGAGGGTTCAGTTTGAATCCCTGCCACGAGTCAGTCTCTTCAGTAGAGGTGTGCTCGGAGACTTAGCTGAGTTTCCTGGAGCGTGAGTTTTGTGTGTGTTGGGAGCGCGTCTGGAGTTCTCACTCCGGCTCCCTGGTGCAGCAGTGCGGATCGTGTGTTGCGGCAACGCCCAGGCCAGGCGGGTGCGCGCGTCGTCCGTGAGTTTCGCCGGCGGTTGGTTCGTTGAACACTCTCTTTCTCTTCTTCACCACCGTGTCCCTACGCAGCACAGTATCGCACGTCACGTGTACGCTTCGTCGTGTCGTGTGTCGCCTCGTTCGTCGTCGGACCAAATCAGAAGAAGCCGCTAGGAGAAGATCCAAAGCTTTCGCGTATCAGCACGATCAAGAGAAGTCTTCAGTGTCGATTCTTGGCTCGGCACGAGGTTATATTGGTTGAGTGAGTGAGATAGGTAGATATCGCCGCCCCAGGTCCGCGGGTGGGATAGCTCTACCACGGGGTTGATATCGTGGGTGTCACGTTATCACAGTGGTGGCTATTTTCCCTCCTACCTTCTTTTCTTTGGTCCCCCCAGGTCGGTGTTTGGCCCCGACTGCTTGTCGAAATTTTTTTCCGAAATTTTCCCCCTCATTTTTTTCTTGCCGGGAATTGAAGGCGTTCCGGTAGTTGGCCTTTCTCTCCCTCTGTGTGAGTGTTGCGCCTCCTGCTGTGGTATTTCCTCTTTGTTTGCTTCCCTTTTGGTCTTTCTTTCCCAATTTTCCCTCAATTTTTTCGACATTGTCGACATTTTGTCGACAGGCGCATGGGAAGTGTTCGAAATTTTGGGGAATCACAGAATTGTCAATTTCGTGCGTCCTGATATTTTGGTGCCGTACTGTTTCGACGTTTTCTCGTTACAGTATCCGTTACAGTCCGTGGTGTACCGTGTCGGTCTCTTGGCCAAAGGATACGGTGTACCTTCCTGTGTTGTCTTCCCATACACAGCGGTGACTTGTGTCGTTTTGTGACTTGTGACTTTTTGGTGATTGTGACTGTGGTGTGACATGGCTTCAACGCAGGACGAGCGTCCCACTACCTCGTCCGCTCCGTCGCCCATTGCGCGACATGCGGAAGGCCAACACCATTGCCTGTGTGGTCGTTTCACCACCAACACCCCTCGCTTGTGCATTACCGAGGGCTGTGGCATTGCGTTCTGTACTCGTTGTTTGATTCGCCAGGAGGATATGGATCGGCCGTTGTGTAAGGTGTGTGACCCGCCGAAACCCGAACAGCCTCCTTTGACGCTTGATTCGTTGCGACCGCTCCTCGCTGAGCTCGGTGCTTCGATCGCGTCTTCGATCGCTGGAAATTCCACGGTCCCGTTTTCGCAAACTGTGGCTCACACCTCCCAGCCGTCCAGTTCTTCCCAGGTGACTGCGCTGCCGAGCGCGGTCCCTGCCCCTCAATCCAACGACTGTGCGTCGGCGTCTTTGCCGACGGCCGCCCTTCCACAGGCGCCGGCCCGCACACATTTCAATCAGTCGTTCCCAGTGACCTCGTCTGCTTCTCCCGTAGGCGTAGCCTACAGCAGCCCGGGGGGGATGGCACCGCCTCCTCCCTTCGCCCCAAATGGAGACGAGACTGTGACAATGGCACGCGCGCACGGTGGTGCTGTGTCGTTTCGCTCGCCGTTGGTGGAAGCGCGCGTCGTGCCCAGTGACGTACATCAAAGTGTGGCGCCGCCGGCCGAATCGTTTGCTGGCGCGGGCGTGGGAAGGCCGGTCGAGTTAGGCCATCCGCCCAATCTCATCGACTTTGATGGCGACGTTTGTGATTTGGACAATGAGAGCCGGTCGCGACCGCCTGCCGCGACGGCCGAGGCGCGTCCGACCACGCCTCATTTGTATTTTCGTGATGCCGACGGTGTCGAAAGGCGCTGGTTGCCGACCGAGCAAGCCAGTCCGCCGCTCGTGCAGAGTGCAGCGAGCTCTGGTGTGCAACCGTCTGGTGTGAACGTGTCTTCGCGCGCGGTGGAGAGTGTTGCGCAGCGACAGACAGATGCGAACTTTGGGGCTGTGAGTGCCGACTCGTTAGTTGACACACGCGCTAATGTTTCGCCAGGTACCGCTCGTAGTGGACACACCCCTTCCCCTTCCCCTCGTTCTTCCCCTCGTCCCACTGCTGCAACAATTGGCCGATTTTTTGGTGAGCGAAGTCGCGACGGCGATGTCAGTGTCGACATTTTTCTGCATCGGTTCCGTCAGCGCATGTGGATGGAAAGGACTCCCGAGTCCGAGTGGGGTCCGATCGTAGAATCGTGGCTCGGCGGGGAAGCCGAGCTGGCCGTCGTTCATTACCATGAGCAGACTGGCCGACCCGTGTTGGAATTTGGTGAAATTGAAGTGTTGTTGCGTAAGTTGTATCGCAAGGATAAGCACGCGGAAGTGGCTTTCATGCAGCTTACGAAAGTGAAATGGCGCGACGAGCCTGTCGAGGTGGTTGTCGCTCAGCTGAAACAGCTGGTGCTGAAGGCGTATCCTGAGATGTCGCCACCAGCACGCCAGAATGAAGTGAAGCGTGCATTGTTGCGTATTTTGCCTGTATCGTTTGACGGTGTTGCGTCGTACGCGAGTGGCCAGGAGTTGGAAGACTTCGTGGCGGCGTTGGCTCGAGAGCAGCAACGTCAGGAGTGGCGTCAGGCGGCTGAGGCCGATGAGCCCTCGGGCACTGCGAGTCGGAGCAGTGAGCCCCAGAGTTCCTCGAGGTGGAGGAATTCCTCGCGACGGAATCGTAACGACCGGCGTGGCGCGAATCGTGGTTTTAATCGCAATTTCGTGCCCCAGCAACAGCAAGGTTGGTACAACGCACCGTACAACCGGGGGAGTAGCAACTGGCAGGGCGACGTGGTGGTATCGCCTCCGATCCCAGTCGCGCCGGTGCCAGCGTTGCCAGCTCCGCCCCAGCAGTTGCAGATTACCTATCCAACGCAGACCAACTCTCAACCCAGTGCGAGTAAGCCTGTTGTGTCGGATGACGGTAGCCCGAGATGTTACGGCTGTGGCCAGGTGGGTCACTTCATTCGCGATTGCCCGTTGGCAGCGAACCGTGGCAAAGGTCGTGGCGGTAGAGGCCGCGGCCGAGGCAGACAATCTCGTGGCGGTGCAAATGTGAATGTTGCGCAGACGGACGTGCAAAGGCAGTCCGCGCCTCAGGGCATTGTGACGGAGCCTGAGGAGTCGGTGTACGCGAATGCGGTCGCGGCAGTGCCCGGTGGCCTTTCTGGTCCGGCACGGCGTCCCGAGGTCGAGTCCGTTAGCGGGGTGGTCGAGCCCGACGCTTCTGTGTCTCCCCGTTCGCAAGTGGTGATGGCTACACCGAGCGCGAGTGATTACGAGAATTTGCGTCAAAGTAGTACATGGTGTGAGTGGACGTCGTCGTCGTCGAGCAATCGTATTGGCCAAGTGACTGTTGCCGATCGTGCTCCGAACGAGCCACCGTGTTCTATTGGTCCTGGACCCAGTGAGGTGTCGGCTGGTCCAATCCCTCTAGCCAACCTCCAGATTGATGGTCGTCAGTGGTTGCGTGTCCTACTGGACACGGGTGCCGGTCCTGCCTTGATGATCGGAGTGCCCACCGCAGCACGACTATTTCGACACATGCCACTGAAGGAGTTCCAGAAAATTATGGCTCCAGTCCAGACGGACTCAGTGACGCAGTGCGATGGCGCGACTTTGGGCCCAGTGGCTCAAGTCGTTGTGAATGTCGATTTTGACGGTGACGTGAAATTGATGCCTGTGGTGATCTGTACCAAGCTGCGAGCCACCGTGACTCATGAGGGCATCATGGGTACGGAAGCGCTCCGGGCGTACAACTTCAAGTTTGTGACGCCCCGCGGCAGAAACATGTTGTGTGACGCGCCCGTTGACTCGTCGTCGAGTCCGGAGCCTGTGACGTCGTCGTCAAGTGCAAGTGCGAGTGAGTGTGAGGACTCGTCCTCCTCCTCGGTCAGCTCGAAAGCTGACGACGCCGGCGGTAGCGATGGCGTCAATGCGCCGCAGCCGTCCGGGTCGGCTGATTCTTCTGCGCAGTCCTGCAAGCCCACAAGTTCCTGTTGCGTCGGTGCGGGCCCAGCTGCTGTCTATCGTCTGTCGACGAAGTTCCCTCTGCTGGCCCAACCTCAGAAGGTCACGTTGAGCCACTTCAACAAGAAGACGCTCAAGGGCAAGGTGGACTCCAATTTCATCTCTGCTCTCACGGATTTCGCAACGAAGGACGCCACAGAGTCAGGCCAGGAATTGAAAAAGTTTCGGTTGTTGTTTGAGCCCTCGGAGGCGGCTCGTGAGGTGTGGCATATCGAGGAAGGTCTCGTGGATATGCACGCCGATGGTACTTTGGTGTTGAACCGTTCTGTGAATGCTGTTGGTGTGGAAGCGCCTGAGTGGGACTTAGGAACGGTACAGGTGGCATGCGCCAGCGAATGGGAGCAGTTGAGCTCAATGCTCGAAGAACTGCAGTCCCTCGCGCCACTCCCGTCTTCCTCTGTCGCTACTGTCGCATCCCCAACGCAAGTGCCCCCAGTGCAAGTGAATGGTGTCGATTGTCGCGCGCGAACTGAGCTCACTGCCGAGCGTAAGGCTAAGCTGCAGGAAATGTTGAAAGTCAGTCCCGATTTGACTCCTGTGCAGCGCGAGCAATTCTTTGACATGATTTACAAGTGTCATTTGGCGTTCGCAGTTAACGACAATGAATTGGGCGAGTTTGATGAAGTGCCGGCCGAAATTGACACCGGCGACGCTCGTCCGATTGCCCTGCCGCTTCGTCGATTCAGGTATCACGAGCGCATGGAGATAGATAAGGCTATTGATAAATTGCGTGCAATGGGTGTGGTGCGCGAGAGCAATAGTGAGTGGGCGTCGGCCGTGGTGCCCGTGGCCAAGCCCGACGGAACTATTCGCGTGACCCTAGACTACCGTCGCCTGAACACGGTGGTCCGCGCTGACCAACATCCCTTGCCTCGCTTGGATGACTTGTTGGAGCGTGTCGGTCGTTCGTACGATGGTGTGTCGTCGCAGCCCTGTCGTTTCTTTACTTCGATAGATCTTAAGATGGGCTATTTCCAAGTGAAGTTGCGTGAGGAGGATGCGCCCAAGACGGCTTTCCGCACTCACTCTGGGTTGTGGGAATGCTGTCGTCTCCCCATGGGTCTGAAGACCAGTGGTGCGATCTTCCAGCGCATGATGAACCGTGTGTTCAAGGGCTTGATCGACAACCCAAAGTGCAACGTGTTCGCGTACATTGATGATCTGTGTGTGACGACCGTGACGTTCGAAGAGCATCTGAAAATGTTGGAGGAAGTGCTCCAGCGTTTGATCAGAGCGAACTTAAAAATAAGGCCGGACAAGTGTGAGTTCGCGATGGCCAAGATGAAATTCTTGGGCCACGTCGTGTCGTCGGATGGGGTCCGTCCCAACCCCTCTCGATTGCAAGGCGTGCAAGATTTTCCCGAACCACAGAACGCGAAGCAAGCCCGCTCGTTCTTTGGTTTGTGTACATTCTTTCGTCGTTTCGTGCCCAACTTCGCTAAGCTCGGTGCCCCCATTAGCGAAGTGATGAACGTGCGCAGCGAGTTCTCCTGGGGAGAGGCGCAGCGCAAGGCGTTTGTCGATTTAAAGGCTGCTTTGTTGTCCCCTCCAGTGTTGGCGTATCCCAAGTATGGACAGCCTTGGTACATTGTTGTTGACGGTTGCAAGCTCGGCGTGGGAGGAGTCTTGGCTCAGAAGGACGACCGAGGCCTCCTACAGCCTGTAGCGTATTGCAGCAAAGGTCTCAACAAGCACGAGTGTAATTATGCCATTGCGGAGATTGAGACGCTCGCGGTGGTGTATGCGTTGAAAGTGTTTGGCGTTTATGTACAGGGCCAACCTCTGTACATCATGACTGACAATAGTGCGGTGACTTTTTTGATGAACTGCAAGAACCCCACTGGCCGATTGCATCGTTGGGCCGTGGAGATTGCGAATTATCGACCGCAGTTTGTGTATCGCAAAGGTTGTCACAATCAGGCGGCGGATGCTCTCAGCAGGTGCTTTGACGAGCAGACCTCTGCGCCGAACATTGGTGACGAACCGATTGTGCCCGATCCTTTTGTTGATGTGCAAGGCAACAGCGGTTGCAGCAACGTGGCGAGTACGAGCGCCGTCGTGCCTCCTCCCACGGGGCTCCCGCAGATGTCGACTGTTGTTTCTCCTTTGTTGGTGGCTAGTGCTAACGCTTCTGATGACGTTGTGCGTTGTGCGCTAGACGAGCAAAAGTACGATCCGCAGCTGGCGCAGATCATTCGGGCTCTCGAGTCGAAAGATTTGCAAAGTGCCAAGCAGTGGAACGGCTATTCGATTGTGGACGGTGTATTGCAATTTGAAACTCCGCAAGGTTTTCGTAAAGTTGTGCCAGCGCAGTTGCGACAAGTGTTGATGCGTGAGTCCCATGCGTCCGCTGTCGGAGGTCATTTCAGTGGCCGGAGAACTGCTGAAAAAGTTCGGTTGGAGTATTGGTGGCCGAACATGGTTGGTGATATCGAAACGTTTGTCGAGGCATGTGCCGCGTGTGCAAGGCGGACAGGCCAGACGCGAGCGGTGCGCACGCGTCTGTCGCCCATCCCCGTGCCTGACAGACCCTGGCAATTGGTCGGTATGGACGTGTTGGCGCTGCAGCCGACCGAGTCTGGCAATTGCAAAGTGCTGGTCTTGAAGGATTATTTGACGAAATTTTTGGTTGCGTATGCCATGCCGGACGAGCAAACGCGAACCATAGTGCGTCAATTGGTGTCGTTTTTCATTCCCAGTTTTGGTATTCCCGAGTGTTGGTTAACTGACAGAGGCACGCAGTTTACCTCTGGCGTGTTCAAGGCGTTGCGTGCGCAGCTGGGCGTGGAACACCAGTTCACGACAGCGTACCACCCAAAGACGGACGGTCTGGTGGAGCGTGCCAATTCCACTCTGCAGAATATGTTAGCTAAGACGTGTGCTGAGCAGAATTGCGATTGGGATGACATGCTTGGCTTGGCAGTGTATGCGTACAATTGCCAGCCGCAGTCGAGCACTCGCGTGAGTCCGTTTGAGTTGCTGACTGGACGGCAGCCTAGCCTCCCGTCTTCCCAAGTTCTGGCTCAAGTCCCCTCTCGTTACATGGCGGATTGTGAATTTTTCCCTGACAAGCTTCCCCATGTTTTGTCTCGTTTGTGGCGCTTAGCGAAGGAGAACGCCGAGATGGCTCAGGCCCGGCAGAAGGCTAGTCACGACCGTGACGTGCCTCCTCCCAAGCTAAAGTGCGGTGATCACGTGTGGTTACATGAACCTTCCGATGAGGACAAGTTAGGGTTGCCTTTTTACGGTCCCTACAAGCTTCTGTCGCTCGCCGACACGGGCGAGGCGATCATTGAATTTCACGGAGGTGGCGATGCCATTAAAGTCTCATCAGAGCGCTTGCGCGTGTGCAAGCCTGGCATGCCTTTTGCTCCTCCCATTGTTGGTACTGACGCGAGTCGTCGCCGGCGCAGGCGACGACGCCGTCACGCTGTGTCTGCTTTGAATTCTGGCGGAAGTGACTCGTTAGTGTCCGACCTGACCGATAGGGCGTCTCAGCACGCAAAGTCACCTGTCGTGGTCGCGTCGCGGACCTACGTGCGCCCGTATACGTATCATAATCACGTTGTGTGGGCAGGTTTCGGAAACGGCCAGATGAGCGGACAGCAGCAGCAGCAGCAGTCGAGCGGTTCGAGTGGTGGTGGGGGCGACGACAGTTCGAGGCGCTATCGAGCGCCGGTGCCGCCCGGTTGGCCACTCCACGGCGGTCCTCAACGCCCGTTCATTTCGCCGCCCGACGCGTCTTCACAAGCTTCGCAGGCTGCGCTGGGACAGTCTGTGCGGCCTCGGCCGCCCGGTGCGTCTGCCCAACGCCAGTCGCAGCAACAGCAGCAGCGTCGTCTGCAACCCGTCGTGCTGCCCGGCTCGAACACTCCACCGCCCGGGGTGTCGCCCGTCCAGCAGCAGCAGCCGCGCTATTTTCAAGCGCAGCGACCTTCGCCGACTTTGACTGTCGCCAGTTCAAACCCCGCAGTGGCTGTCGTGGGCGTCGCGTCGTCTGCTGGCGCGCCCCAGCCCACTGCGCGCGCGGTTTTCGCCACTCCACAGCCGGTGCCGCAGCAGCAGCCTCAGCAGCCGGCCCAGCCGCCTTTGGGCGCGGCCCCTCGCATTTTCGACGAGGAGTGGGAGACTTTCCAGCAGTTCCGGCGATTTCGTCAGATCGAGGAGCAGCAGCGACAGCAGGAAGAGCAGCAGCAGCAACAGGCGGCCGCGTTCGTCAGCGCGGTGCCGCCGGTGGCCCTCACGCCGGCCATCCGCACAAGGAGCCACGAGTCGGTGCGCGTGAGCCAAGAGCCGCGCCCGCGGCTGTCGAGCGCCGTGGGTCGGCGGCCCTGGGTGCCTCCATGGGAGAGGGCGCCTCACCGCAAGCCGCGTCCGCAGCTCCAGTGGCCGCGTTCGGTCCACCAGAGTATGGACTGGGATACGTCGTCCGCGTCGGCCGTCCCTGTCGACGCCTCGTACGACGCCAGCCTGGACCGTTTCCAGCAGCAGCGCGTCCAGCAGTGGCGCGCCGAGCTCCCGCAGAGTGCCGACGCGTACGCTTACGCGCCGTCGGGGCGGTCTGCGTCGCCCATGCAGACAGCGCCCACCGGACCTCTGCAAGTGCGTGCGCCCGTGCGCATCGCTCAGCGCGACGACGGACAGTTTGGCCCGACGCCCATCTCGTCGAGCACGCCGTCGCCTACCCAACAACCGCAGCCGTCGAGTGGCACTGCCCAGCCACCATCTTTCCCCCAGCAGACGGCAGTTCCTCAGCAAGCAGCACAGACGCGACCTTTGGCAGTTCCGCAGCCGTCTCAAGTCCAGCCCACCGCGGTGCAGGGGAGCCCCGCCCGCGGTCGGGGCGTCACTCGAGGACAGCGCCCAGCCCGAGGAGCTTCGACCCCGTCGGTCCCGAGGGGTGGCGCCAACGGCCGAGGTCACAGTAAGCGGAAGAAACGGTCGCGATCGAGAAAGGTCGAGAGTCGACAGCAGCAGCAGCCCTCTCTCCCTTACGTAGGACAGTCGAGTAAGGATAACACCAGTGCCGGCATGAGCCAACAGCCCCCCGCGCCTCAAGAGGCGGTCGGCCCGGGTACGAGTGCGAGTGTTCCCCTCAATGTGCCACGCCGTTCGTACTGTCGGCATCCCCAGTCTTCGGACTCGGAAGCGGCCGCGATTTCGAGTAGAGCTCCGATTCCCCCGGTGGGGCGAGCAAAGTCTACTGGTCCGGTCGGTGGCCAAGTGTCTCGTGTGCAATCGCAAGAAGTGTTCGCTCGTATCGGTCAGTTGGCGAGTCAGTGGGACCAAGTGGGTACCACGCCCGGTGCGTTACCGTATTCTATGTCTGAAATGGTGCAGAAGCTCGCTGAGTCAGGGCAAACTGAGCCCGTGACCGAGGCCTTGGCCCAAGACGGTCTACTCGCTGAGCTCTCCCAGGTCATTGTGTCAACTGAGCAGTACAGTCAGAACGTGTGTTGGATTACTTTGATCGGTGGTTGTTCTGTCGCGCGTACTGTGCCGATGATTGATCCGATGACGTACGATGACAGTCAGTACGCGGCGTACCCTGAGGTGCCGGGGCGACGCAAGGTGTTCTTGCAAAGTCCTGTCGCGAAGCTGATGCCCACCGACGCTCTGTACGAGCCGTGGGGCACGAATCAGCACGGCACTCTCGTGTACCCCTCTGACGACGATTTCATGTTGCTCGATCCGTTGATGAGTGCGCAGAACGATGGTGCCGCGGAGGGCCGACTGGTGTGGACGTGCCCGGTCGGTATTCCTCTCGCTCGGCCCATGCCCGTCGTGTGTCGGTACGTGGCGCCCACCGCGGAAGGGTACCTGCCCCCGCAGGAAGTGAACGTGAACGCGCCCGCCGCTCCGCGCAAAGTGTATCTCGATCCCAAATGGGAGTGCGTCGTACGCTCCGCTGTGGACTCGGCCGTGAGCATGTACCGCGCTCGCCATCCCACTACCCCTTTGAAATTGATGCTTGGTGACGTGTCCGAGTGGTTGAAGTACTACCGCAGCATGGCCAAGCCGTTGAACTCGATTTTGGCGAACCAGTTGCGTCCGTTGACTGAGCGCATGTCTCGCCGTACCCGCAACCGCATCGAGAGCCGCGTGAAAGGTCGTTCCTTCCAGGAGTTGAGGGACCTTGTCGCCGCCGATGTCGTGTCGCGTGGAATGGTCAATTGGAAGGAAATTGATATCGAGATCAGTAAATTGATTGACGAGAAAATGCAGAAGGCCCGCGCGGCCGAGCGCGCTAACGTGATGACGGCGCGTCGGGACGCGCTGCGCACCAGTCGCCAGGTGGCGACGGGTGGTCTCACGCGACCCCCGTTGGCCGGCATTACTGGGCCCATGCGTGACAAAGTGCGTAAACAGATGTTGTACAAGCAGCGAGCCTTCCAGGGCAACCTGGAGAAGGCTCAGCTGGCCGTCGTCAAAGCGACCAAGCGTCGCGACGCCCGCGAGCGGGAGGCCCGTTGTGATTACGCTGTGTCGCGTCGTGCTGGTGTGGCGATTGAGGATTGTTTGGCCGTTGACACGAGTATGGAGAACCGCGAGATTACGATCGACACGGACGCGGAGGAGGACCTGTTGTTGCGCGAACCCCCTGGGACCGCTTCGGCGGAAAGTCACGCGCAGCAGCAGGGCGCCGGCGCGGGTGCCTCGGGCGCTAGCGGCGGCGGCGGCGACGACGGCCGGCCGGCCAGACGTCCCGTGCCTCCTCGCCCGGATGACAGTGATTCTGAAGCTGTAAAAAAGGAGCGCCGAAAGGTCTTCCAACGAGAGCTCCTCGATGCCATTTGCGAGTACCTGTGTCCCCAGTTGGTGCCGTTGGACGGCCAGGGCAACGAGCTGACGAGTGAGGACGCTTGGGCGAGCCATGTCTCTAAGCACGCTTTAAGTGCGACTGGGTCGAGACCGGAGGACATCCACGTGCTGTTGCGCGGTGCGCACAGTTATGCTCACGAGCTGCACGTCGAGACGTTCGGGTCCCCACAGGAGTCTGACCAGTCCCGGCTCGCCACGTCTCTCAAAGAACTCGAAGAGGCGCAGCCCGAGGGACTCAACGTTTTCACGTTTGACTTTGAAATGGCAAATCGACGGAACGCTTTCACGGATTGGCCGGCGGCGGTGCGAAGCAAGCACTTCCCGCATCGCCCGGCGCACGCGTACAAAAGTGGTCAATTTATTACCCATATGTCGATCAGTGGTCTCAACGGTCCTGTGTTCGTGATTGACGTGCGAGCGTGGCACAGGTCGGTGACGAGGTCGGATGGGCAGGCTCAGGCCGGCATAGATCCCTCGAAACCTGACACGGTCATGATCATGCCCGAGTGTCTGCGTGAATTCATGAAGCGTAACTACATGGTACACTGGTCGTACAGTGACGTGCAAGCGATGCATGCCACCTGGGGCAGCGCCTCCACGGAGGGCTTGCGTCTCTTCGACGCCCAGGTTTGGCAGGCTCACGGAGGTTTCGAACCTCAGATGCTCGGCCAGGAGAAGGTCTGGAAGCTCGTGAGCAACGCTGACGACAAAATCGCTCTCAAAAATTCCCTCAAGAATATGGCGCGCGTGAAGGCCGAGTATGGCCGCCAATTCCTCGAGCTAGACGAGCGCAATCCCGAGTTCAAGCGCGATTTGATTCAGTACAGTGCGTCTGATGCGTATTCGTTGTGGGTCATTTTGATTGCGCATTGCCTCTACAGTCCGATTCGGTTCAAGGGCCGACATCACCATTGCGAGAGCATTGCCAGGCGCATTCGCTCGAAGATCGCAACGCAGATTGGTGATGGCGCCCGGGTGCTTCGTCAGTTGGCACAGCACCGTTGGCCGATGACTGCTTTGCTGAATAAGATTAGTCCGATTGCGGAGGATGAGACAGTGCACCAGATTGAGAATTTGGTCCAGTCTCTCGCCCAGGACACTGCCGTTGCGTTGTTTCATTCGTACATTGGTGACGGTTCGGAGTTGGACAGTTTGTTCGATTGGTGGTGCGATTGGTCGCGCAAGGTGTCTGCTAGGCTGGAGTTGAACGTGGCGCGAGTGAGTCGTTCTCTCGCGGACTGCGCCGACTCGCAGCAGCGCCTCTGGCTGACCACGGCCGTCTACGCGAACTGGCCCTGGCGCGCGATCACTTACTGGTTTTCGAACTTCATGTGTCGACCGACTGCCGAGTTTGACATGCACCCTCAAAGTTTGTCCAAGTCCAGTAGGCGCGAAGTCCGCAATGTTTTGTCTCTCACGCGTGAAACGGAACAAATGTGGCTGACGGAACGGCAGAGAGCGTTCCAAGCCAAGCGAGCCGCCAACATCGAGGCTGTCGAGGCGCTCGAGAGCGCTCGACACGCCGAACGTCAGCTGGCCCAAGCCGACGCGATGCACGCGAGCTTCCGTACCAATTGTCGCGTGAAATCTGTGAACTTTCCCGTCATTATGGAAGAATTGCGTCAAAGTAAAATGCCACTGCCCGCGGGAGAGAATCCCGAACTCGCTGCCACCTTTTGGCACGAGGTGCGGCAGGCTCGGCGCAAGTACGAGCTGGCGCGCGGCACTTTTGACGGAAAGGTGCGCGCAGCCGAGGCGAGAGCGGCCGAGGCGGAGGTCGAAAAGGCCAAAGCATCCGCGGCAACCGCTCCAGCCGAGGCGCCCGAGACGGAGCCCATGGAGAGCTAGTCTTGGAGGCAACAGACGGGAATTTGTGTTCGTTCACTTTGCTTTACATTTTCGGTGCTATTTCGGTACAAGCATTATTCGAGAAGTACGGTACTCCTTACATTGCACGTGGTGCAATTTGAGGGGGGCGGACTGTAAGACCGGTCTCTTTACAGTAATCTTGGGCACAGGCTGCCACCCTTTCTCCGACGGTGCTTACCCTCCCTTCCCCCATCGTACCTCGATCAGAATGGATTAGAATGGTTCCATTACGGTGCCTTTGCTTGTGTAGTGCTTGTGGAGGGTTCAGTTTGAATCCCTGCCACGAGTCAGTCACTTCAGTAGAGGTGTGCTCGGAGACTTAGCTGAGTTTCCTGGAGCGTGAGTTTTGTGTGTGTTGGGAGCGCGTCTGGAGTTCTCACTCCGGCTCCCTGGTGCAGCAGTGCGGATCGTGTGTTGCGGCAACGCCCAGGCCAGGCGGGTGCGCGCGTCGTCCGTGAGTTTCGCCGGCGGTTGGTTCGTTGAACACTCTCTTTCTCTTCTTCACCACCGTGTCCCTACGCAGCACAGTATCGCACGTCACGTGTACGCTTCGTCGTGTCGTGTGTCGCCTCGTTCGTCGTCGGACCAAATCAGAAGAAGCCGCTAGGAGAAGATCCAAAGCTTTCGCGTATCAGCACGATCAAGAGAAGTCTTCAGTGCCGATTCTTGGCTCGGCACGAGGTTATATTGGTTGAGTGAGTGAGATAGGTAGATATCGCCGCCCCAAGTCCGCGGGTGGGATAGCTCTACCACAGGGTTGATATCGTGGGTGTCACGTTATCACAGAAACATTTCTTGGCGTTTCCCTTTAACGCGCAGTAATAGTGCAACGCGCTGTGGCACGTACTGTACGGCCCTCAGATGAATTCTTTTGAGCCATAACGCGCCGAAATCGGCTCAGTCAATGAAAAGTTATAGGCGATCGAAAATCCAAAATCTCGCGCGCGCACAAGTCGCAAGGAGGAGGCAAGGAAAACAGACGTCGTACACTGGCGATCCCACTAATACGCACGCCCAAAAGACGTCAGGTGAAAGCTGAGTTGAAGGAGAATGGAAGCAGAGAGGCAGTAGAGGGGCAGCAGGATGCATTCAACTGTTCAGAGTCTGATTGTCCAGAGTCAACATTCAGAGTCTGATTCATACAGCCATAGCAATCAACTCTCCCAGGAGCGTATTATCAGTGACAACTCCTGGTGCTTAGCAACTTCGATTGGGACCAAGGGAAAACTGTAAGCCGCTGCAAAAACATGTGTACGTAGAGGTGTGTGCGTGCGAGCGTGCCTGTTAGAGCTCGCGACGCAAAGCACCCTTCCCCCAGCACGCACGCAGGGAAGGGAGCCGGGCACGCACGTAATGTACCTTGCGTGGAACAGACACACAGGAACAGAGGTGGCCTTTCATCTTTTGTAGAATCCTTTGATCCTTTGAAAAGTTCGTGTTCGACGTTCCAAATATTGTAGGCTACACATTCGACTTGATTCGGGTTGACATTCAAAAAGTCGCTATTTTCTCAACCAAATGGCCGATTTCAAGGAGGGCAGCGCTCCTTTCCCGATGTCCTCGCGAGCAGCTGCGCGCGAAAATGACCACAATTGACAAGGAGATTTTTCAGGTGCCTCCTTCAGGTTGCGCACACAAAAATTCAACAAAATTTGTCGTTGCAAATTGCGCTGTCGTTGTACCATAAATGTGCAATGCTGATGGCTCGGTGTTTACCACAACAACCACTCGGAAACAAACGCTGAATTGAGTTGCAAGCGTGCGTTAGATACATTTTGAAACCTGTTTTTGAATGGACGAGTTGCAATGCACTCGCCAACTGACAGCATCGACTGCTACGTTTCGGCGGATTGGAAAATTGACACAATTGACACAGCCTGGAGGCTGTCTCGCCCGACGGGAGAGTGGGCCGTCATGGTCCTGACGCTGACAGATGGACAAGACCGCTTGTGTCGCTTTCATCTCTCCATGGTTCCAGTGAGTGAAGAGCGATCTACCGTAATGTCTCCATTAGTACCCGGCTACTATAAAATCCTCGGCTACGCGGGGGCGGGGGCACTAATGGAAAGGGTGTAGTAGTGTTTTTTACTATCGACTCGGAGTCGGAGGCACTATTGGAGAGGGATACTATTGGAGGGAGCCATTGTTGGAGCATTTACGGTATCTCCCATGAATCCGGCCCGGTTTGTTTGTGTTTCTGGGCGCCAAGGAGCGAGTAAGTGTCCTGATCATTTTTGTGGTAGTGGTAGGCAGGCCGCCAAAGCATCAATCCCGACAAGCCACGCTGTTCGCAAGCATTCAACAGGCGCAGGTGAAACATCTGTGCTTCGCTGTCGCCTGCTGTGCGGAGGATCACAGGCGACATGACCGGTCCTTGCATTGTCGAGCGACACGACACGTGTCGCCTCCCGTCGCGGACGACAAACGCAGCCGCGAGCGACAATAATTGCTTCGCGGCGCGATTGAACCGCTCTTTGGCCGTCGGCGATGGCGGGCGCCGAGAGGCTCGGCACGGACGCAGCTCTTCCACAAAGCTTTGTCGGGGCGGCACGGCCACAACGTCCAATCCAGGAGGCGGTCAAGCTGCTCGCTCGGCGCGTCCGCTCTCTCGCGACGCAGTAGTCTCTCACTCTCTTGACGAGCAAACAATTTGTCGACTACCCGTTCCGTCGAGAAGAAGCTCCCCCCCCCCCGACCGTTGAGCATCGTCCGCTAAACTTCGATTTCCCTTCGCCGCTCAAATCGTGTAATGGCGTCCTCTGTCCGGCCCGCCCTAACCCCCCCCCCCCTCCCTTCCCCTGTTAGTTCAATCCTGCGTAGCACCTTTACTCGCTCGCTGGGCACGTGTGCCGCGGCCCCAAACGCCGCGCGTCCGCCCTCCCAAGCCCATCGCCTTTTCACTGACGCCTCCGGTTGTTGCTCCCTTAGCGCTCGTTGAGAGCTCGCGCCAGGCCCCAAAGCGACCTCTGTCCCCACTTCGCATCACCGATATTAGCGACGCCCTCGGCGGGGCGCTGGAACTCGTTAGTTAGTCGGCGGGGCGGATTCGGCAGACGCGGCGCGACGCCTGGAGTGTATATATTCCGACGACCAAAGACTCTAGCTCAGTTTGAGCAGTCTTCGCTGCTTGGAACGGCCTCTAAGTAACACACCGTCGCCCTCGTCTCCCTGTGTGGAAAGGAACAAAAAACGTAGCGTGGCGCTCTTTGCTACACAGTCAGTCGAGCCGTCAGTGTTGGTCGAGTTCCCGCGCCGCATGGAACAGTGGCTCTTTGACACGGACGTGACGCGGATCTTGCCGCCGTCCACTTTTCCCACCTCGTCAGCACTTCTACAGGTGACGCGTGCGACCATGCGAAAATGCACTTCGGTATAGGAAATACAGTTCATGTGTACCTGTCCGACTGCAACTCTAGAGTCCACTTTCTCAGCTGATCTTTGCTTTGGCACTGTCATGTATATGTTCAACAGGTGCCTGTAGTGATCATACATGTAACCGGGTTTTTGAAGTGGGGTGGGGAAGGGTCGGAGACCATTCTGGGGGTGGGGGGGGGGGGGTAGGCAGACTTGAAGGGGGGCGGGGTGTCAGAAGGGAAAGAAATGTACCTAAACTGTATCTAAATAGGCACTTTTTGTCAAAAAAATGAGTTAAAATAGGCTATAAATAGGGTTATTTAGTTCTTTTAGGGTAAACAAAACACTGAAAAAAAAACAAAAGATGCGCTATTTTTATCATTCTAGACAAGTTGGAAAACTTCAGAAAGACTCTAGGGGGGAGGGTTGTGGGGGAGGGGGAGGGGTAAACTTCCAGACTGGGGTGAGTACCCCCCCCCCCCCAAGCCCTCCAGGTACATGTATGGTAGTGATGACGAGCACCACTTAGGGCCCAGTTGAGGGCCAGGGGTCGGTCACGACCGAAAAAGCCCGACAAGTGCCGACCAGAGGCGAATATGACCTAGCGGCCTAGTGGCGACCGTGGGAGTGTAAATGGGCCTTTAAAAGTTTAAATGGGGCTTTAAAATCAAGCACTGTATCACGCATATGCATTGTACATGCATATGTAGCTTTAGCTTCACCAGCCGGTATGCATCAATGTTCGGTCATCACTAGGATCATCCATATGCCGAGAGTATTTTGACCTTGACACAGCTGCTGTGGAAGAGTAAAGATAAAGACATCTGTGCAGCAGGTCACGCAGTCTCGGTGGCAGGTTCTCCAGCTGGTGTACTTCTTCCTGTTCCTCTTCGGCTGCTCGGGCATCGCGCACACGCTCGCCTCGATCCGGGCCGTCTACGGAGCGGCGGAGCCCCCGCCTGACACCATCCTCCTGTACGTCTCCGCTCTCTGCTTCGTCGACTTCGTCGTGCTGCTCACCGTGCCCGCGCACGTTCTCAAGACCGTCACCGGCTTCTGGGTACTCGGCTCCACCAACTCCTGCAAACTCTACATGGTCAGTGAAGAACGAAGTATTGTAGTTGTGTGCGTCTGGCTGGTGGCATCCGACGAGCTTCGCCAGCCAGGATGTAGACGCGAAACGCTCGTGCGTGCGTGCGTGCGTGCGTGCGCGTGTCCATAGGCCGTTGGCGCAGTCTAGCTGCTGTCCAACTGCGGCAAGGTGCTCTCGTCGCTGCTGCTGGCCGCGATGAGCTTCAACCGCTACCTCGCTACCTGTCACCTCTCGACCTCCTTCACTCTGCGATCCCGCCGGGCTGCGCTCGTCGCGCTCGGCTCCCTCTCGGGCCTCTCTCTCGTCCTACTCTTTCCCTTTGTCTACTACTCGACGGTCGTCGACGAGCTGGGACCCATCGCGATCATCTCGGACACGGGCGCCAACTTGTCCACCGGATTCAAGGTGTGCTGCGACTGGAAATTAAGCATGCACACCGTAACTCCTCCAATAGAGCCCCACTACAATAGTGCCCCTGAGTAAGGCAAGGTTTAAAGTAGAGTGCCCCGGGAGCTTGCTACGACGTACATGTATACTGGTACCGTATGTATTTGCGCCCAGATGATCACTGCGCTTTGACGAATCTATTACGTTGCATAAATTTAGATCCACCGAATAGTGGCGCCTCAGTGTCTCGACTGCATGGATCGCGAGCTGTTCTTTCCGTTCGTCGGTGTCCTCTTGACGATGGGCTTCCTCTTGCCGACCTCAGTGATCCTCTTCTGCTACGGCGCCATGCTCAGCGCGCTCCGGAGGCAGAAGCGCCTCTTCGCGCACACATCCCTGCCCGTGGGACGCATCGCCCTCTACACGCTCGCCATCTCCGCATTCTACGTGGCGAGTTGTTTATTGGAGGAGTGCACGCTTGCTTCTCTGCGTGCGTGCGTTCGTTGACTTTAGTACACAGCCGTGAGCTGCGTTCACGAATATATGTACATACAGAGGTGGGCGTCGGGTAGCCGGTTGGCGCTTGCAGGTCTGCTTCGTTCCATACTGGGTGTTTGCGCTGGGGCTGGCCTACAGCGAATGGGCAAGCACCACGGCAGTGAGCCGTTGCTCCAACGTCGACATCTCCCACGCCACTGGCGACGAGATGGAGCAGAATTCGAGCGACGAGTCGAGCGCCGTCGTGGTCGGCAGACTGGTGAACCTCATGCCCTACGTGAACTGCGCGTTCAACTGGCTCCTCTACGGACAGCTCAACGCCCAGCTACAGCGTCAGGTCAAACGGGAACGACGCAAAGCGACCCTGGCCAATACGGTGGGTTGGAGACTTCGGAGAGCATTTCTTTGGATGCATGTCAGTGTCTAGCAGACGCTATGTTGAAGCTGCGTACATGTGTAGACACTGAACGCGCGCTACGGCGAAGACTGCACCGGCGCCGTCGGCGGCGACGCGCACGAGAGCGCCGCCGCCGCCGCCGTGGAGGGCGGCTCGGTGCGTCGACTGCGGAGGGGCCTTGCAAATACGAACTCCGTTCCGCACTCATCGACGCCGGGCGCCCTCAGCTTCCGCGGCGGGGACGCGTCGCCCCTGCAGCGCGTCACGGACGCGGCCGCCGCGCCGAGGCATGCGTCGCTGAGGGAGACGGCGCTCGCGACGCTCTCGTCCCGCACGCAACGGCCAACCGCTGCCCGGAGGCCAGGCTGCGAGACGCAGGCGCGATCCCTGCCCAGCAGTGTGCGGCGCCTCGCGTCGCCGCCGTTTCGCCTCGACCGAGACGAAGTAGAGCAGATGCTCTGACGCGAAGACGACATTGTTGAACGCGTTCATATTCACTGAATGTTCACATGTACAGTGCAACCATGAGGAGGAGACCCTTGCGCTGCTGAGTCTGATTTGTCCTACATACATACATAGGTTCCCGCAATCTTCAGTTCCGGAACACTTCGTAACTGAGCGCTTCAGATTACCGATCGATAGGGCGCGGGTTCAACTCCCGCTGGCGTGTCTGCTATGGGCATGCTGGTTTTGCAGTCAGCTCAGTCGGCGGCGTGCGGCGCCGCATCCAACCAACAACGCGTCGACTTGCAGTTGGGCCGTCGCGTCACTGTGAACCGGCTCGTCGTTACGCAATCCATCGCCGTCTCCGTCTTCATCCTCGTCGATGGTCTAGGGAACGCTGGGCACCGTGGAACATTGGGCACAGGAATGCTGGGCACCACACCGCCGCCTGGAAACGTTTGGCAATCTGTTGGGAATGATGGCACCGCAAATGAAGGAAGGGCTTTAACGAGTTCTCCCACGCCTTCAGCCTTTCAGGAAAAAGCTAATAAAACGAACGCCAATAAAATTTGTTCGCACCACAGGCGTTCCTGTTTCATCTCACCCATTTCATGTAGGCGAGAACCTGAAGGAAGCGCCAGAGGGGCAGAAAATGCAGTAGTACTTGTGTGGAGAGGTGAAGGCTTAATAAATATTCCCAGTATCCTGATGTTAGGTAGTAGTACATATTATTTAAATAGCTACCGAATTCATTCTAATTACGGCCGACGCGGCGCGAGACTCGCCTCCCGAGCGAGAAGGCCAATTAGCGCACGGTAAGTTGGGGACGTGAACGGGCGCATTCGCCAATTGTATAGACGACGCGTCAGAAGACAATAGTGACGGCGATGGACCTAAGAAGCTTGGTTAGTGGGGCGCGGAATCGCTTACGTAGCCGCCAGCAGGCGCTCGTCGGATTAGACGCTGCGAGCTGGACCGATTGATGGACCGATGTAGAGTCCTAGACCGCTGTCATACAGTCCTGCAGCGCAGAAACATTGTACATGTACGTGCACATATACGAACTCGCTAAGCAAATACGCGACACTCCCACGAGCCAAACGAGAAACGAGGTAGATCAATGCGAGAAACGGTCGATTACACGACACGCGACAAGAACGCAGCTGACACGCATAAGAAAGTGGAGGTCTAAGTGTACAGTGTGGCATCTATCGAGTGTTTGCGCCATTACATGGGGGTACACTGGGGGGGGGGGGAAAGTCCCGTTCTAGCAACAATTCACCCATCTCCTGCTGAGGAGAGTCCCGTTCTAGCACCAAAGATGGACGCGAAATGTATGTACAGGGCAGTCCCGTTCTAGCAACACCGTATCTAAGTCCCAAATACCGCGTTGTTCGCTCCGCATTGGATACGTTAGTGATGCACGCACGCGGACTCATGCTGACGTGGGCGACATTTATCGGGATATAGACATAGACGGGCTGAAGCAGTGGATCGGACCTGATTTGTGCGCTGCGCAGTAGTAGTCTGCAAATGCGCAAGATCGAGGACATCCTCGACAGACGCGTGCGGACCTTCGAGGCTTCCATCTCAACCGACGCTGCTGACACGCGTTGTTACATACTACTGTGTTTCGCACGACATGAGGGTGGTCGTGCAGAGCGTCAGTCCACCGTTTTTGATGCTCAGGTCGTCTCTCGCTCGCGTAGAAGTACCTTTGCGTACAGGCCCGGCGACTTCGACTTCGCGCAGGCGGAGTCGACGGCCGTCTGCAGCAACGCGCTCATGCCCAACCAAACAAGTACGAGTCGTACGAAGCACTGTTCCGCGTGCGTCTCCCTCATCGCAGCGCGCCTCAGCAAGCAGTTCGGCACATGCCTGTAACTGGGGGGGGGGTGGTTGGGAGCCCCGCAGAATTTTTCCAACTCCCCCCCCCAACCCTCCCCCAGAATTTTCCCAAGGGATTTTCACTGTCTAAAACGATAAAAGTGAGTCAATGTTGGTGTATTTCAGTGCTTTTCAGTGTTATAAGACCATAAAAGAGCTAAGTAACACTGTTTACACCCTATTTATACCCATTTTGACCAAAAAGTACAAGTATAACTCAAAAAATGGGTGGCTACCCCCCACTTTTTGCTCCCGACAACCCCCCAGTATTCGGCCATTTACCCCCCCCCCCACTCTTCCAGACCCGGTTAGGCGTGGTTCGGCAGCGTCAGCTCGCTGGAGACTGCGAGCACTTTCAAAGTAAGCGCGTACTGGCTATGCATACCTCGATTCCTTTATCGCTCGCAGGGTTTTCACCAGGCCAGGTTTTCACCAGACAAATAAACTGGAGCCTGACCATTAAACAAAATGATACGGTACATTGAAGCTGCTAGAACGGGACCCTTCGTTGCTAGAACGAGACTCCCGTTACGTGTACGTTTACACCTCCCCAGCCACCATCAACCCTCTCTCCAGAATTTTTCTGAACTTTTCCAACTTGTCTACAATAATGAAAAGTAGTGTATTTTTTGTCTTTTTTAGTTTTTTGGCCTTAAAACAGCTAAGTAACGCTATTTGAAGTCTATTTCTTCCTTTTTGACCAAAAAACGCCTGTTTAGACACTATTGTAGGTACACTTTTTCCGTTCTGACACCCCCCCCCAATTCCTCAAATCTGCGTACCCCCCCCCCCCCCAACCAAATGGTCTCCAACCCTCCCCCAAAAGCAGCAACGCAACAACACCAGCTCCAGCCATAGTACATAGTATAGTGCACCTCCTAGGTCTGTGCCTCTCGCTTTCCAAGCGAGTGTCACTGGAATTAGCAAATCGACAGACACATCATAGGCGACCAGTTATTTGGAGGTACACAGTCGGTAGTATGCGCCCTTCTTGGCGAGCAGCTCCGCATCGGTGCCTGCGCAGTCGGCGGCTCATTATTATGTTGTCTCCAGTATTTCGGTGCAAGGGCAAGTGCCCGGCGAGAGTCACCTCTCTCCGCGACAGCGCCATTCGTCAGCACGACGATCTCATCGGCCGTCTTAATGGTCGAGAGGCGGTGCGCGGCAGTCACGCACGTCAGCTCCTCCTTGATACGCGTCAACGTCGACTCCACGATCTGTGCACGTTTTCGGCTTTGCGCCGGTGTCACATCAATATGGCTCAAAGACGTGCAAAATGGGTTTGCCCTGTTTCTCTCCCAAAGGGCGTGGTTCTCGCAACAAAATTGTTCCGTAAATCTGTTGGGTATTGCCGTTGCACAAAGTTTGCAATGGCTATGAGGTTTGGGTGTGGTTGTAACCACTGGCGGATCCAGGATTTTCTGACAGAGGGGGGAGAAGGTCAATTTCTTTTCACCACACAAACTACACTACTGTGGAATAGACAAAAATGACGGTATTTTTAGCACCCTTACGAATCAAACGTGAGTTGGAAGAGAACCACAGCGCCGCAGGCGAAAATTTGCGCTTTTGAGTGCCTTAATTGAAGGAAAACGTAAAAGTCTGCCCAATTCCCCCAGTGCTCGCCCTTCTTTCCTGCTTTTCCCCCCGGTTCTCGCCCCCTCCGCCCCCCCCCCCCAATCTGAGCTGACAGGAGGGGGAGACCCCCCTCTCCACCCCCCGGCTGGATCCGCTAGTGGTTGTAACTTGTAAAGTCAACATCGGCACAAAAAAAAGAATTGAAAAGAATTTCAAAGATCATCACCAAACTTTCAGGGAAAGGACCGTGGCAAATGCGCGAACGTCGAGTTATCATTGCATTGTACATTTTGAACCCATCTTGCAGCAAACCCATTTTGTTACGTCACGCGCGCAATTGTGTGTGTGTGTGTGTGTGTGTGCGTGTGTGTGTGTGTGTGTGTGGCAGAGTAGATGTCCTTTGAGGAAACGGGGGTGCCGACCCAACCAGGTAACCAGGTGGGGGCGGTGTCCAACGACACTGCAAAATATGGCGTCTAAAAGGTTCTTTTCGGTCAAAACAGGTAGAAATAACAAAATGAGTGTTTTATAGAACTCTAGAACAACTCTGGGTGACGTGGGAAAGAGGGGGTGAGGTTAACTTCCAAATGAGTGAGTGTGGGGGACCCCCCCCCCCCCCCTGCAGGTACGCGTGAGCGTGTGCATGTAGAGCGCAAGAGCGCGCATTCGTCGAGCAGCTTGCAAGAGTGTCGGGGGGGGGGGGGAGGGGGCTCAGCGCAGCGGCCGCACCTGCTCGCTGTCGGCGTCGAGGCCGGCGGTTGGCTCGTCGAGTATGAGGACGCGCGGCCGGCGGAGGAGCGCGCGCGCGATGGCGACGCGCTGCCGCTGGCCGCCTGAGAGCCGGCCGCCCCGCTCGCCAGCCTCGCTCTCGTAGCCCTGCGTGCTCATCGTGGCCACGACATCGACGACATTCATTCCAAATGCAGCGACACGCACGCACGCCGCACGAGCACACGCACACACTTTCGCAGGGGAGACCAACGCACATCGGGCAGGGACGCGATGAAGTCGTGAATGCCAGCGTCCTTGGCGCACTTGACCACCTGCTCCATTGTCCACTGGTCGTCATCCAGTCCATAGACGATGTTCTCCAGGATCGTTCCCGTAAAGAGGATCGGTTGCTAGAACGAGTCGGTTACAGGTACGCCCTCCTCAACGGGCCCTTTATCCCCCCCCCCCTCCCCGAGCGTGAGCCAGTTCAGCGGTGGGCTGCCGCAGCGCACCTGTCCAACAGCGACCACGTTCCTCCTGAGGTACTGGACGTTGTAGCGGGCGATGTCGAGTCCGTCCAAGTGGACCGCGCCCTGGGTGGGCTCTCGGAGGCGTTGGAGCAGCTGCAGAACGGTGCTCTTGCCGCTGCCCGACGGCCCCACCAGCGCCACCGTCTGGCCGGGACCCCTGAGGCGGGCACACCACACTCCTCCGCTTTCTCTCGCGCCAAAAAAGAAGAGACAGGGAACAACGGACGCTTTCAAGGAGACGTGCCGAAGCGCTGGCGCGTCCTGCCGAGAGGCGAAACTGAACGTGACGTCGCGCAGCTCGACGTCGCCTCTGATCCTCTGAACGGACGCCTGTCGTGTTCACAAGCATACCTGTAGCCGGGTCTGGAAGAGTGGGGGAGAGTAAATGGCCAAATACTGGGGGGGGCGGGTGTCTGGAGCAAAAAGTGGGGGGGTAGCTGGCCATTCTTTGAGTCATACTTGTACTTTCTGGTTAAAAATGGGTATAAATAGGGTCTAAACAGTGTTATTTAGCTGTTTTATGGTCATGTAACACTGAAAAGCACTGAAACACACCAACATTTACTCACTTTTATCATTTTAGACTGAGTGAAAATCCCTTGGGAAAATTCTGGGGGGGGGGGTTGGGGGGAGTTGGAAATATTCTGCGGGGCCCCCAAACCCCCCCCAGTTACAGGTATGTTCACAAGTGGACCACCGCTTCGACATGTTCAACAGTTTCTTATGGTTTCGAAAGTGCGATTTTAGGACACTACAATGCAACCAACAGCAAACGGTTTGTCGAGCGTGGCGCAAGGCTCGTCACAGCGTTGCACATGCGCACAGTCGATACACACTTGTCAATGACAGACCCATACCTGTAACCGGGTGTTGCATCTTTGGGGGGGGGGCTAAACTTTGGGTTGGGTTAGACATTAGACATTGGGTGGTAACACTTTTGAAAGTAAAACTTCAGGGGGTAAAACGTTTCAGGTCTGAGGAGTGGGAGGTCTGGAGAGAAACAATCGGTACTTTTTGGTCAATTTTTATTCAACTGTT
>JASAMY010002596.1:0-100487 GCA_030248085.1 Paralinhomoeus sp. GSCO2_6 | reverse complement strand
ACCCAGCAGCGATTGAAGGCTGTGAATGTGATGAATGCTGCAGGTGTATACATGGCTTATGACATGCTGCAACCGTGTTTGACTGCGGTAATTATAGGTGTGAGAGAATTCAGGCGCATTAGGCCTAACCTTTGCAGTTTGCACTCTTTAGATATCAATTGATTATAATAAGCGGCTGATGTTCTGACGTGCGGAGTCGTTATCTACACTCTTTGCACGCTAAATCTTTTGCGATGGGGCTCTGGCGGCATTGCTTCTTGTGCTAGTGTAGGCGCGCGTGTGTGTGTGTATGTATGTATATGTACTTTTATCCGAAGCCCCGCGTGTAATCCGCTTTGGAAGCCGCATCAATGGCGTTCATGCCGCCGCCCCCAATCATTAGCTCCACTGACCATCAGCATTGTTTTCAATCTACTCCAGTGTTCAGTTGAGTTCTAAAGCCGGGTAAGAAACTGTCTCCAGCATGAAGGTCGTCTTGCTGCTCGCCGCGCTCGCGCCGACTTGCACGCGTTTCCCGTTAGAGGAGCTGAACCCGTTGACGTATTCGTTCGCTGGAGGGCCGTCGAAGGTCATCGCGACCAGTGTCAGACCTGCGTCGCCTACATCGAGCGGGCGCGGGCCAAGCTCGAAGAGCCGACGAAATCCTCACCGAGTGAGTGAGTCTACAAGACTCCCTGTGCGCGCAGCTGCAGAGCCTAGAGGCCCACTGTCGTCGTCTGGTGCCCAAGTTCTTCGGGGCCGCGGTCGAGTTCATGCAACAGGCGCGGCCGGCCCAGCAGCTCTGCGGACAGGCGAAACTGTGCGCCTGCGACACCGACTTCTGCGCCGCACCCATTGTGCGTTTTTTTTAGTTTTTTAAAAAGACGCAACATCTGCTTGTGCACACATGCAGCCTCAAATACTGCAGCACATATATTAAGGAAAAATTTGCAGGCAGCTGCAAAAAAAGGGGAATATGTGACTTCCATAGACAGAAGTTGAGCTTGAAAAGAAAAAAACGGTATTCGCGCATTGCTGAAGTCCACTTTGAAAAAAAATTGTATAAGAGCATTGCAGTGGAGTCCACTTCGAAAAACGATTGTATAACAGCATTGCAGTTGACGTGGAGTCCACTTTGAAAAACGATTGTATAAGAGCATACAATGGTATGAACCATCAATCTGCTTGTCACATATTCGGCGTTTTTAGCGCGAGCTATTTTGGCATATTTCATTTACAACAGTCATTCTAGCGACATCGCTGTTGCCCAGCTAAAAGTGACACACACCACCGCCCTACGCACGTTGCAGGTAGAACTAAAAACCATAAGTGAAACAGGATTCTTGGTGTGGTGTGGTATGTGTATTTCAATGCTGCTGATTACGGATTTTCGAAGGACAGGTAAATGATAAGCTTCGGTACGCTAATGTAGATTGTGTTTGTAGAACAGCTCCTTAAATTATACCTGAAGTGCCTGTTGTGTATACTCTCCATCCATTAACACAACAAATTTCTGTTACTGTGATACAAAAATCAGTTATCCCGATTCCAGACTGCACGTATGTTTGCAGAATAGAACAATAATTTGTAGGTATCGTAATTCGAACTGTGGTGGAATCGAAATATTCTATTCATTGGATCGTCATTTCTAACTTACAAAATATTTCGGTGTCTATGTATGTACGTGCGTGCGTGCGTGTGCAAGCGCGTGTGAGTGCGTGTAGGTATGCACTTTTCCTGGTATGCTACTGTTGCCTCGCGTGGAAGGCCGACCGGCGACTGGAGCTCTGGTGTAACGCTTTTCGTTAAGTAATACACCACTAAGACCGAACTCAGACTGAACCCCCCGTACGCTATCACGTACAATATATATGTGTCACTTAGGAATGTCGTTCTTGTAGGTTCTTCCTGTAGAGTCCACGCAGTGACACTAACATTCGCCCTCCCTCAGCGACGTCTTCGGCTGCAAGGACGAAGGCGGAGCGACTCGGTTCAATGACTGGGCGTCCTTGTTGCAGTTGACGGCCGAGGGACAGACGACGTTGGCTCGCGAGACCAACTCGGTAGTTCCGTCACTCGAATTGTTGAACCCGACGCCGAGCTTTTCGTCCACGTTGTCATCGACGCCGGCCGTGCTGTCGCCGCTGATGCCACAGCAGCGAAACTTTTGCTGGATGCTGTTCACCTCTTCAGTGTGCGCCAGCGCCGTGGCGCGGCTGAGCCCTTGGACGGTGGAGCAGCAGGCGCCGGTGAGGGTCTTGTTGAGCGGGCACATGTAGCAGTCGACGGTGAGACGCATGTTCCGCTGGAGGAGCGTCTCGACGAGCTGCAGCTGCGTCATGCCCAGCACGGCGACGCCGAGGCAGCAGAACGCCGTTGCCAGCGCGCTCATCTCGTAGAATAAAGCGGCGAACTGGACGACCGTTCGGGGCGCCTTCACTGAGCGCAGTCGCACGCTCGTCAGCAGGCCGAACAGCGAGAACAGAAGGCTGGCGAGCAGGAAGAGGACGACGCAGAAGGCGGGCGCGAGCGTGGCGCGCAGGCCGCCAAACTTCAGCTCGTAGGCCGCCAGCTCGAAAGCGACCACGCCACTCAGGCAATGGCTGAGCCGCTGATGATCAGCTGCAGCAGCACCACGCCCACAAACGTCCAGATCAGCACCGACCGCCAGTGCTCGTTGGCAACGTTGTAGACGTCGACGTAGTCGCCCACGTGGATGTCGACCTCCGGGTGCAAGACACTTCCGTTGTCTTCACCAATCAGCTTCTCGTGTGCAAGGCAGTAGCCGAGTGCGGCACTCGCATGTAGGCGACGGCCGCTGCGATCAGCTCTGTCCAATTCTGGTGGTCGTCCTCTGCAGCGCTTGTCCAGAATGTCGACAAGCGTGCGGGTGTTTCTCTCGACAGCCGCAATCAAGTTCTTGGCCTTCCTGACGACCGTTTCACTCGTAATCCTCTTCATGACGAAGGCCTGGGCGGAGCGACTGAAGAGGTCGACGCAGACGAGTAGATACTTTCTGCCGTTCTTGCTCCTGTCATTGAAGTAATTGACGGAGAAGCAAATGCTGCCGTCCTTCTTGGTCACCATCACGACTGGCGATGACCAGGCCGACGTAGAATGCTTGATGACACCGTTGAGCAGCATCTTCTCAACCTTCTTGCGCTCGGCTGCTTGCTTGTCCGGCGCCAACGGCCTTGCTCGCTGCTTGATGGCGGGCCCGACCGTCTCGATACTGTGCTTGATGCCGACCGCCTTGCCGATGAGCTCCTTCTGAGTCGTGGCAAAGACGTCGTGGTATTCTTCGACGAGGGCTTGGAGTCTCCGCAGCTGGTCGTTGGAGACATTCTCGGCATCACAGCACTTGTTGAATCCGAGGCTGACGTCCGTCTTGTGCGCTGCAGCCTCGTCTGCGCTTGCCGTTTCTTCGCTTCTGCATCGATTACCGCAAGTTGAATATGCAGACCGTAAAGAACGCGTTTCCCCTACCGCGCATTGACGACTTGCTCAAGGTTGCTGGCAATGCCAAGTTCTTTACTACTCTCGACTGCAAGTCTGGCTACTGGCAAATCGCGCTGGAGGAGTCGTCAATACCGAAGACAGCTTTTGTGACGTCAGACGGCTGTCTCTACGACTTCCTCGTCATGCCCTTCGGCCTGACCAACGCGCCTGCTACGTTTCAGTCCTTCATGCAAGATGTGCTACGCGGACTGCCAAATGTCGCCCTTTACATTGACGACATTCTAGTAGCGTCGGAGACGTTTGAGAAGCACATCGAGAGTTTACAAGCCGTTTTCGACAGGCTACGTCAGAGACATGTAAAGCTGAAGTTGTCCAAGTGCAACTTCATGAAGAGCAGCGTGACCTATTTGGGCTTCAGATAGAAGCTGGAAAAATACTGCCGGATCCAAAACGGATCGAGAGTATTGTGAACATGTTGCCGCCCAGCAACACGACGGAATTAATGACGTTCTTGGGAAAGATCGCCTACTGTAGGAGATTTATCCCCAATTGTTCGTCTCTGACAGCCCCTCTGAACAAGCTGCTACAGAAGGGGCAGCATTTCCGTTGGGGGGAAGAGGAGCAGGCTGCATTCGATCGACTCAAGTCCAGCCTCGCCCAGTCCGTCGCGCTCAATCAAGTGCAAGGTGAAGGCGACATCGACTTCGAGGTTCACACGGACGCGAGCGGCTACGGTCTCGGCGCTGTCCTTTACCAGCGGATTGACGGACAGCTTTTTCCCATCTACATGCAGTCCAAGGCGCTGTCTAAGGCCGAGCGCAATTACCACATATTGGAAAAAGAAGGCTTAGCAGTTGTGTTTGCACTGAAGTCATTCCGCAACCTGCTACTCCTCTCCCAGCGGCCAGTAGTGATTAAGACGGATCACAAGCCGCTGCTTGCAGTCATGAAGCTGTGGATTTCGGATCCGCCAAACGCGAAGATTGCCAGATGGATGGAAGTTTACAAAAGCTTCGACGTGCGAATCCAGTACATTCCCGGAAAAGAGAATAAGGTGCCTGATGCGTTGTCGAGGGCGAGAGTTCTCAAACTGAAACGGTTGCCTGCCGTCGAAATCGACGCTGTCGACTACACAAGAGCCATTACCCCCGAAGATCAAGAAATGATAGAAAAGCTTGAGTGCATCGATGGCCAATATTTCACCAATGACGACGGCCACTGCAGGCTCTATGTCCCAACAGCGTTGAGAAGAGAACTAATACAAGAGGAGCATGCGGGCGTAAAAGGCGGCCACTTTCACGCCAAGACAATCGGCACCATCATGAAAGAGAAGTTCTTCTGGCCTCGAATGCAGACGGACATCGACAAGGTTGTCGGCAACTGCACCACCTGCAAGAGAAGGCACCCAGGCCCACGGCAGCGGCCAGTGCTCCATCCGATCGTGACGAATCGACCGAGAGACGTTGTCGCGATTGACATTACTATGTTAGTGTCACTGCGTGGACTCTACAGGAAGAACCTACAAGAACGACATTCCTAAGTGACACATATATATTGTACGTGATAGCGTACGGGGGGTTCAGTCTGAGTTCGGTCTTAGTGGTGTATTACTTAACGAAAAGCGTTACACCAGAGCTCCAGTCGCCGGTCGGCCTTCCACGCGAGGCAACATTTGGAGCGTCAGACAGGATACAACCACATCCTCGCCACGACGGGCCATGGCTTCCACATACGGCTCCACGGAGGAAAACGCGGCCTCCGCCTTCTATGACGCCAACAACGGCGCCGCCAACTACGCCCTGCTGCAGGACGAGCTCAGCTGCATCAGTAGGCTCGTCGACGCGAACGAGCAGCGCAGCGCCGTCAAGGCGTTTGTACAAGCACTGAGCTCCCAAGCAAAGGCACTCGCGCGGCCGTCAGATTTGCCGCCAACAGGCAATCTCGAGCGAGACAGTACCGACAGAATACTGCAGCAGGCCGACAAATACCTGCGCGCCTTCTTCAACCAAGTCGACGTCATCGACAACTGGGCCGACATCTACCGCGGACACTGCGCGACGAACAATCGCCAACAGACCCAGTCAGAACCGCCGCTCCCGACAATGGCGCAGCCGATACCAGGCATCGACCCGAATGTGTTGGCTCTGCTCCAGATGCAGCAGCAACAGCTGGCCATGATTCAGCAGCAGCAACAGCGACAAGAGGAACAACGTCGCGAAGACCGACGCGCCGAACAAGAGCGCCTGGAACGAATTCTCGTCGGTCAGCGCACGCAAATGACACATACCGTGACGATTCCAGAACCCAAGAGTTTCTACGGCGATTCGAAGAAGGACAGCCTAACGTTCGACGAATGGGCCACACAGCTGCGGAAGTACGCTGATGAGACGGGTCGAGATCCCTTCGAAGTTCTCGACCGATACATCGAAGGCGACGCGCGCGACCACTACAGAGCACTGCCGGAGGAAGCGCACAACGACTTCTCCGAGCTGATGGACCACTTGAAAAGACGATTGAGTCCGCCAATTTCTGGACTCATGACTGTTTTGAAAATGATGCAGCGTAAGTGGTGGGATCGCAGCGAAAATACGGGCTCCTTCATCAAGGCGTTCCGCGACGACATGAGTCGTCTGTCCAAGGAGCTGCCGCAGTTTCGCAACGACATGCTGATTGGCCTCTTCATCAATTCGGTGACCAACCAGCAGATTCGTGAGAAGTTACTGCAGGCTGCAAACAAGAGCGACGAAATGACCATCGAGGAGCTCTTCAATGAGGCCATGCTTCTCGAAGCGACCAGCGCGAATGTCCAGACTCCTACGCAAGGGTCGAGACAAGAATCGCCTCAGCGCTACATGCACAACGGTCAGCAACACCTGCGAGGTGGCCCGCGCCGAAACGGCTACAACAACGGCCACGGCAGAGGACTGGCGAACAACAGCTTTTGGGGAAACGGATCGTACAGAGGCAACGGCGCCAACAGAGGAAATGGCAACAGTGGACCCAACCACAACGGCTACAACAATTACGGTAACAATGCCACGTTCAAGAGTTGCAGTTTTTGTGGCTTCAGAGGCCACGTCATCGATGAATGCCGCAAGAAACAGCGTCAAGAGCAGCAGCAGCACATCAGCGGCAACCACGAAAATCGCGGTCAGTACCAGAGAAAGGTGAAGAGAGTGCAAATCTTCGAAAGGAGCCAAGGAGCCACTCCGCAACCGCCGAGCCCCACGGCGACGACCGAACTGCCCGTCCAGCTGTCCGACGACACGGCAGCCACAAGCCACCGGCAACTACACATCCGCGACTTAGGACACGATCTGCTCATCAATGGCACAATCATCCGCGACGAAGACGTCCTAGTCGACACTGGAGCCGAAGTCAATCACATGCCCTCCAGCATTTTGCAGCGCCTGCAGACAGAGGCGCCCCTGCAAAAAGGTCCTCCAATCAAATTGCGCGCATTTCTTGGGGAAGAAACGGAGGTACCTTCGGTGTTTGCCACGGTGCAACTCACCCCAGTCGGTTGTCACACTCGGGCACAATTCGCCGTCACAGACGACACCGACTTGTTGTTGGGCTGGCCAACTGCTCAAGAGCTCGGCATCCGCGTTTGCATCATCGAGCAAACCGACTCTTCGAGCAAGCCCACTACTGGAGAGGCAGCGTCGACTCTGCATCTGCAAAGAGCGACCACGACAGAGTCGCCAGCGACGATAGAGTCGCCAGAGGCCGGCTGCTCCGACAAGCGAGCGACAGCGATAGCCGTGCCGACACAGAGCAAGGTCCTGCAACCAAGCGAGGTGAGGACCGTCCCCATGCGTGCGTCCAAGTTGGCGGACAACACCGCAGTCTTCGAGCCAAACGGAAGGGGGAAAGCCTACGGTGCTGAGCCGTCTCTGCTACAACGACAAGCCGACGGCCAGTTCCACATCCCAGTCGACAACCGCTCGACGCGCGAACTTCACATTTGCAAGGACTTCCCCATGGGCTCGCTTTCCGTTCTTCGAGGCGACGTGAAAGAAATTAAGAGCCGCCAAGAAACGGCAAGCGCAGACGAGGCTGCAGCGCACAAGACGGACGTCAGCCTCGGATTCAACAAGTGCTGTGATGCCGAGAATGTCTCCAACGACCAGCTGCGGAGAAGGCACCCAGGCCCACGGCAGCGGCCAGTGCTCCATCCGATCGTGACGAATCGACCGAGAGACGTTGTCGCGATTGACATTACTTTCTTGCTCCTGCATCGCTGTCTCTGTATGTACGTGCGTGCGTGCGTGTGCAAGCGCGTGTGAGTGCGTGTAGGTATGCACTTTTCCTGGTATGCTACATAAGTGCCACTGAATTCTGTCATCATGCAGCGAGCGCTAAAACGCCGAATATGTGACAAGCAGATTGATGGTTCATACCATTGTATGCTCTTATACAATCGTTTTTCAAAGTGGACTCCACGTCAACTGCAATGCTGTTATACAATCGTTTTTCGAAGTGGACTCCACTGCAATGCTCTTATACAATTTTTTTTCAAAGTGGACTTCAGCAATGCACGAATACCGTTTTTTCTTTTCAAGCTCAACTTCTGTCTATGGAAGTCACATATTCCCCTTTTTTGCAGCTGCCTGCAAATTTTTCCCTAATATAGTGTTTTTTCGTATTGGTATGTACAAAATATGCACCACGCGCGCGTTCACTGATTTTGGGTGCCAACAAGGGGCACGCACACCAGGGGCGTGAGTTTCCCTACCGCAGTACCACATGTAACCGGTTTTTTGAAGTGGGGGGGGACGTCTGAGACCATTCTGGGGGTAAGCACATTCAAAGGAAAAGGGAAAGGGTGTCAGAAGGAAAAAAGTGTACCTAAATAATGTATAAATAGACACTTCCTGACTATGGCGTGAGTGTCATAGCCAAAACGTCGTATTAAATAAAAAATGTGTACAGTGTACAGGTTCAAAACTGTAGAATTGCTTTACAAACACCTTCCTTCCTGGGCAACGTCTCGGACACCAAGGACGTGCTGCAACTCCTGAAGTGACAGAATCAGGGGCTGAACACCAGCGAGTGGCGCGTGACGCGCTCGTTACCCCAAGCCTGACCACGAGGATGCCACCACCATCAGCATGCTCGTTGAGGACGCGTCCTACGCGGCCCTCTGCGCGGCCAAGGTGGTGGTCAACTACGGCGTGCGTGAGTGCGTGCGTGCGTGCGTGCGTGCGTGCGTGCGTGCGTGCGTGCGTGCGTGCGTGCGTGCGTGCGTGCGTGCGTGCGTGCGTGCGTGCGTGCGTGCGAGAGTGCGTGCATGCGAGAGTGCGGGCGTGCGTGCGTGCGTTGGTGTGTGTGAGTGCGAGAGTGCGGACGTGCGTGCGTGCGTGCGGGCGTGCGTCAATGCGTGCGTGCGTCAGTGTGTGCGTGCGTGCGTGCGTGCGGGCGTGCGTGCGTGCGTCAATGCGTGCGTGCGTCAGTGCGTGCGTGCGTGCGTGCGGGCGTGCGTGCGTCGGTGTGCGGGTGCGTGCGTGCGTGCGAGAGTACGGACGTGCGTGCGTGCGTGCGTGCGTGCTTGCGTGCGTGCGGGTGTGCGGGCGTGCGTGCATGCGTCGGTGTGTGAGCGCCTTGTGAGGTTGCACATGAGAGTACACACCCCAAAAGCACTTGATGTTCACTGCTTTGATAAAGTCAGCCAAAAAATATTTTAACATCTGAATAGAAAAACGAAAAAAAACTAAAAAAATGTAGGGTGAGTCGTGGGAACAACATGGGTGGAGCAGGAAAAGACACTGGGGTAACGCAGTATTGATTGGTTTTCAGGAGATGGCAGAGACGCCAGCGGGAGTCGAACCCGCGACCTCTCGATTTGTTGTCCAAGACCCAACTTCACTAAGTGTTCCAGATCTCAAGATTGGGGGCATTTAGGAAGAATCCATTTGGGGGATTAATTTCTGATTGTATACAGCGTATGCTTACAAAGTTTCGTCCCGATTACATTAACAAAAAAATTATAAAAAAAAAATATTTAGAAAAATCATTTTTTTCGAAGGTTCAGGAGCTCATATCTCATTATCCAGTGATGGAACTTTCAAAACATTGACTAACCGATGACTCGCCTTGACGTACTGTTCACGAAAATAAAAGAAAAATTGGGGGTTTACATGGCATTTTTTGGAGTTTTACTCTTGGTGGAACTAACAAAAAAAATCGGCATTGTCGATATTGACACTGCCCGCGCCCAATTTGTTGAAAGTACAATGCTACATGTCTAGGCGGTCAACTTTCACCATTATAGCAAATCTCTGCGATGAGCGGTTGAGGCGCCTATAGCGCACAAAATTTTGGCCGAAAAAACGACTGTCCAAAAAAACGGGAAAAATTTGCCATAACTCAACACTGGTAAGAGCTAGAGACAAATGCTTTGCAGGTTGAAAATGCCATCATGGGCCGCGCTTACACGCCAAGTTTCAGCCCAATCGCTCGTGGCGTTCGCGAGTGGCGCTTCAAAAAAGTGGCAGAGAACACAAAAAAAAAACACGCGTTCGCGAAACATTTTTGAAACTATTGACCCCTTACAGTAAAACAAGAAAACGCGTTTTGGCGCGTTCGATGCCCCAGAAGAAGGCGGTTCATTTGAGCCATAGCGGGCCAAAATCCGTTCAGGCAAGCAAAAGTTATAGGCAATCGAAAATTCAAAAAGCCGCATTGAGAAGTCGTCACATATTAGGGTTGTACGCTGACGCGTACACCCTGACTAAACAGGATGACGAGTTGAGTGCGTGAAATCTGCGTGAGTGAGATAGATACAGTAGGCAGCAATTGCAGGCTGGCGGGGCCCACTGCAACGCCTGCCGTCTCACGGCGGTGAAAGTGCGTTCGAAGCCGCTGGCCTACCGTATCCAAGGCGTCCGCGCGGCTCACGAGGCCGACTGCCGCGAGTTGAACACGGACCCTGAAAGCTGGCCCAAATGCTACGAAATGTTCGCAGAGCGCAACGTACACAGGTATGGTAACATGCCGTGGGTGACATTGTGTGCAGTCACAGTGTGTGCACTGGTCTAAGTCAGCTGAACTAAACAATGAATGACTATTAAATTTGTCGACTGGGTATTTAAATTTTTCAGCGCATTTGCGCCATTCTACGCGTCGGGACCGACGGAGCTGTGCCAGAAGGCGAAACTCTGCTGAGCGGGCCTTGATGACTAATTAGGGTGCACCTACAGTCGACACCGAGCACCTGATTACTAATTAAGGTGATGAGATCACGCGATGACCAATTCTTAAGATACCGTAAACCGTAATTTGAGTGTTCCGCGCTTTATGGGGAAATGAGTTGCAGAGAACTGCGTCGGATGATCGTATGTATTTTGCGCCGTATGTATTTCTCTTGTTACTGATGAAAACAGAAGTATGTTAATACAGCGCAAGGCAAGCAAAAACGCAGGTCACGCAACTGCGTTATGTACCAGCAGACAATAATGTCACACATGCAGATTCTGTCAATCATTTCCTCTAACACTCCCACTGCGCGACGATCTGCGCGACTTCAGCCTGGGTCTTTGGTCTTCTTGCTCGTGTAGTAGCCGACGAGCCGTACAGCCTCCTGGAGCTCGTTGCAGATTGTCTCAGCGAGCTGCCGTTCAGGTAGTACAGGCCGTCTTCATTGGTAGCGCTTGCCAACAGATGGCCTCTCTCAGACCGGATGATGCAAGTCTCGACCGGCCAAACTCGATCCGCTTGCCGCTATTGGTCGCCGCTCGGACAGAGAGAAAGTTGCAGGCCAATTTCGGTAGGTATACATTACTCTCTGCAGCCTGCACCGGTTGCTGCTCTGTCACTGCTGTTGTCGTTCTCAACAGCGACCACCACGTCGCCTTCTCCCAGAGCTCCACGTTTCTGCCGTCGCCAATCTGAACCGACACTTTGAGAAAGCTCTGTACGCTCTCAAAAGCTTCTTGTCGCCCGTCAGGTGTCGACTTGTCCCTGAGTCGACGATCCACTTTGCTCTCGTTTCCGCTTTCGCTGCGGCTCTGTTCTCAGCCACCAGGAGAAACTGCGCCAGTTCTCGTTTCTTCGTTTGCGTCTTCTCCCTTCACGCCGACGTCGGCAGCACAGGCGCTGTGCTTGCACCTCTGGCTGCTATACTTTTCCTGCTGCTGTTTCTGGCTCGGCGCCGCTCTGGGCAGTCGCGCGCCCTGTGCCCTTGGCACTCCCACTGCCTCGGTAGCTTCCGCTTGTCTGCAGTGCGCTCTCCGTTGCTCCTTCTGACTGCCCGGTCCAGTCTTCGCTCGTGCGTCGCTTCTGACCTTCCATTGTCAGTGCCTGTCGCACCACCGCCTGCAGCGTCAGGTCGTCTCCCTTTCGCCCGAGCGCCGTCGTCAGCACGTCAAACGATAGAGGCAGCGAATTCAGCAGGATGACAGCGAGAAACTTCTCGGGCACTTCTGTTCCAATCGCCGCCAGCTTGTCGACCGAGTCCTAACGCCTTCAAGTGCGGCTCAACCTGGGCACCCTCGTGCATTCTCATGTTGATGAGCTTCTTCATCTTGTTGACACCTGGTTCGCGCTCGTGGTCTGTTCGAAGTGCTCCTTCAGCGCTCTCCACACGTCGGCAGGACTTTTGGAGCCGTTGATGAGGTACATCAATGCGTCGTCGACCGAGAGCACCAGCGTCGCCTTGGCTTACTGAGCTCTCTTCGCGTAGCCGGCCCTGGCGTTGGCTTCGACGGGCAGCACCTCCTCGCCGATGACGAGTTCCCACTGTTCGCGCGCCTGGAGCAAGCGCTCCATCTGGAACTTTCACGTGGGCCAGGTCTCGCCAGTCAACTTTGAGATCGCCAACTTGGCATCCGCCATACCAATTGCTCAATCAACTTAATGCACTACAACTTACAACTGGGCCCATACATAACCTGATGAAAACAGAAGTATGTATTTTAATACACAGCGCAAGACAAGTAATAACGCACGTCACGCAACTGCGTTATGTATCAGACGATAATGTCGCACATGCAGATCCTGTCAATCATTTCCTCTAACAGTTACAACCACGTAGAGGTACCTAGCTACCGTATGCATTCAAATAATGTTGTGACGTCTGAGGCGTGAAATCGGATCTGCAGACCGATTACCGGCAGCCAGTCAGCCAGACTGCGTCAAATGGTGCCGTCGGCTACCCAGCGTTGCGTCTCCCAACCCTCCCCCCTTCCGCCCTACACCATTTTTTTTACAAACTCAACAACGCAATGGAGCTGCGAGCTCTTTCGACTGCTATGCTTGTGCTAACAGCGCTCAGTGACCAAGGATGTCGAGCTGCTAGTGATGACGAACTGCTGGAAAGAGTGGAGAAATTCATGCAGGAAGTAAAGCTACTCAGCCAGCAACTCGTGTATTCTTTGCTTTCGCCCTTCTAAATTACCGTAAATTTCCCAACGTCTCCAATAATGGCTTCCTCCACAAGGATGGTGTTGGTTGGTTGTTGTTGGATTAGGGACAACGCTTGGAGGCGGTCAATGGCCCACGTACCTACCGTATATGTATCTCCAAAACGCTTTTACTTCTAGAGCCGCATAATTTGCCCAGACATTCGGAACAACGCCATCTGTAATCTAGGGCAGCGACCGATGAGAGGGAAGTCCTAGATCGTAGTTTCGTAGTCCTAGTTCGTCCTAGATCGTAGATCGTAGTCCTAGTTTGAAGTCCTAGATCTATGCAGTGGATCCATCAAGTATCGAACCTGGCGTGCGCGCAAGAGGTCGATTCTCTGCTACCACTAGACCATACGCTACCCTATCCACAATGATGTGCTGAGTCAATGATCGCGCAAAGGTGCTCATTGCAGACTAATCAACCAAAAAGTCAGCCGTCTGAGGAACATGAAGGAAAATGGCGTGCCTGGGATTCCGGGAAACAAAGGTCTGACGATTTCTTTGCGAACAATATACAAAAACCGTGTATATACATACCTCACCTAGTGGCCCCAAATACGGAGAGGCTAAAAGTAGCAACTCCAATAGTGCCCCGTGTATTTTATGCTGTGATGTTATTGTACCTACATAGGTATGCACATATCATAATGGTAATACAATATAATAGTAATAATAATAGATAATGATAATACCGTAAATCCTCCAATAGTGCCCCCGGGGCACTATTTTTTCAACCTCTCCTTACCCGGGGGCACTATTGGAGGGGGGGGGGGAGGGCACTATTGGAGGGGGGCTTCTATTATTTCAACCTAAAAATTTTGAATGGTAATGCTAGTTTCGCTGTCAAAATTGCCGATTTTTCGGTGATTTTGATCACTTTTGCCACATTTAATGGTTGATTTACCGTTAATAGTTGCTGAAACGCACTATTATTGGTTAGTAGTAGTGTGTATACACGATATAAATGTACCTACCACTATATTTTTGCCCATAAAAGGCACATGGTACAACATACCCCTTACCCCCGGGGGCACTATTGGAGGGGGGCTCTATTATTTCAACCTTGCCGTACCCGGGGGCACTATTGGAGGGGGGGCACTATTGGAGGGGGGTGTATTGGAGGATTTACGGTAATCGCTTGCGCTAATCAGTGGGTGCTCTCGAGCTAGATTCAACACGTCACGTTTAGGACATCCGGGTTTCATAGGACCCAAAGGAGCCACAGGGCCTGCAGGCATGTTGTGCGTGCGTGCGTGCGTGCGTGCGTGCGTGCGTGCGTGCGTGCGTGCGTGCGTACGTGCGTGCGTGCGTGCGTGCGTGCGTGCGTGCGTGCGTGCGTGCGTGCGTGCGTGCGTGCGTGCGTGCGTGCGTGCGTGCGTGCGTACGTGCGTGCGTGTGCGAGGTCGTGGGTTAAGTCCGATTGCTTGTGTTCATTTTAGGATGGAGGGGTTATGGAGGGCCGACGGGGGTGCCAGGAACGATGGGCAGCGCCGGAAGAAAGGGTGACCCAGGTGAATCATTTAAAGCGTTTGTACTGTAGTTTTTTTTTATTTTATTTGAATTCTGCGTTGTTGTACAGCAATGACATCTTGTTATGATGACCGTAAAGTACTGCGTCGCGTCTGCACCGCACGATTGATGTTTACAGTGTATCATTTTTGCATTACATTTTGAAATACCCGCAAACAGCGCAATAAACGTGTACTGCGTAATGGCGCTACATGTGCGTTCTGCGTACAATATCGTATCCGTATCCGAGCCCCCGTATCGGTATTCGGGACATGGTGGGAGCCTTCTGGACAGCTGGTTGGGGGTTCTCTAGGAGTTGTTAGGGGTGCCAGCCTTCCAGGATCGGGCTGACCGGGTCTCATCTCGCAGCCGCGGCGGCCAATTCTGGCTTGTGACCAGAGTGGGAGAGGCCCGCCCCCCCCCCCCCCGCGACCATCGAAGTGACAAACCGGAAAAGAAACACACAAACACGAACGAACAAGCGCTCGTATCGCGCCGCTTGTTCGCGTTCATGCGGTCTGCTGCAGCACAGCGTATGTACCGTAAATCCTCCAATAGTGCCCGCCGGGGCACTATTGTTTCAATGTCTCTCAAGAGGGGGGCACTATTAATTTCGTCAAATTTTTGCGCAATTTTGCAACAAAATTTGTCATTAAAATGCCTTAAAATGCACACAGGTAGCCAGAATTCAAAAGTTTAATTGAAATACATACGTGTATTGCACACATGATTACACACCATGCAGGCACTTTTAATGCAACTGGGTGGCATTCAAAATTTGGTTTTGGCGCGAATTTATAATTGACTTGCCCCCGGGGGCACTATTGGAGGGGAGCTTCTATTGGAGGATTTACGGTGCATGCGTAATTCAGGACCTGATGGGGCACAGGGCAAAGACGGCCAGCCTGGTCACAAAGGCGAAAGGGGACCAATGGGCCCGACAGGCGAGGAGGGCGACAAGGGTCAGAAGGGAGAGAAAGGAGGCAACAGCCTCCGCTGATGTGGGCATTCCCATCCATTCGAGTGATACTCCCAACGTCCACTGCAGTATCGATTTGAATATTGGTTGGAAACACGACTGGCCACAAAGAGAGATCTACGTACCGTAAACCCAGAATTAGCCCCCCGGGCCAATTTCTTCGTTCGAGCTCTAGGCAGGTGTATAATTATACGTGGGGGGGGGGGCTAATTATAGGGGGGCTTATAAACTGGAAGTGTCGATGAATGGGAAGATGTATGGGGAAAAAGGCGCGTGGAGGCGATTTTCAAGGGAAAAAAGCGCTGTGCACACACGTTGTTAACTCTAACACACTCTTACACAGTCTCACATACACATACGTGTACATACTGTACGTGTACTTGGTGAACTATGCTTTTTGCTTTTTGGTTGCGTTGATGCGTCCCTACATGACAAGTTTCTCTCGACGGTAACGTGTTGGGTGAAATCAGGGTGTACGCGGCAGCGTACAACCCTAATATGTGAGCACTTCCTCAATGCGGCTTGTTGAATTTTCAGTCGCTTATAACTCTTGATTGCCTGAACGGATTGTGGCGAATGATAGCTCAAAAGAACCGCCTTCTAGACCGGAATCGAATGAGCCGTCCCGCGTTTTGGTACTCAAACGCGTTAAGACAAATTGTACAAAAATGTTCCAAAAAAGTGGTGTTTTTTTTTTCATGTTCTGCACACACTTTTAGGGTCGCCGCTCTGGAACGCTACTGTTGATTGGGACGAAACTTGGCGTGAGCACGTAGTATATGATGGCAATTTTGTGCCCCTAGGTAAATTTATCTAGGTGCTTTGGATCTATAGTTATGGCTGGCCGATTTGGTCATTTTTCGAAACTTCGTTTTATTTTGGCCAAAACCCGACAAGAGTAAAAGTGGAAAAAAAGCCGAGTAAACCCCCAAATGTTTTTTGATTTTCGTGAACAGCTTTACAAAGAATGTCTGGGGCGCTTGCATGGCATTTGAAATTCTAACCACATAATGAGATATTGGGTACCAAAATTTCGGCAAATCCGACCAAAAAAAAAGTTTGTCACCTACGTATTATAGGCGCTTCAACCGTTCGTGACACCGCTGTGCTGTAATGGCAAAAGTTAATCGTACAGACTTGGAATAGGTTACTTTCGACAAATGGGAGCGCTCCGATGCCTGTGTCTCTGTCAGCCCTCTTCGAAAGGCCATTTTTTAGGTGTTTTGTTCCAAAAGTTTGTTAGCTATAGACGCTTCAACCGTTCGTCGCAGAGCTGTGCTGTAATGATGAAAGTTACTCGTCTGGACCTGGAATAGGTCACTTTCGAGAATGGGAGCGCTGCGATTTCCATGTTTCGCAGCTCGACGCACGCACGCACGCACGCACAATGTGTACAGTGGTACACGCTTTTCATAAGCTTTATGGTGCAACACTGAGCATGCGTCCGTTCTGGTCTGCTGCTGTGGGTTTGTATGTGTGTGCGTGCGTGAGTTTTTGATTAATCTTTCTTTTACGAAAAAACACTGTATGAAAGAAAGTTTTGCAGGTGGCTGCAAAAAAAGGAGAATATGTGACGCTCCTTTAGGCCCAGTTTGAAAAAACGCGGTATTAAAAGCAGCCACTTCATCAGATGATCAACTTCAGTTTGGACAAACCGTGTATAATCGAACCAAGCGCAGCAACACGTCACATATTCGGCGTTTGTTGTGCGAGCCATCGCACACAGCCACAACACTACCACTATCAATCCACCCTCACAAACTCTTTCATCTCTCTGACGATGCGCATCATTCATTAGGCATCGTATGGATGGACAGGGCACACAGCCAAAGATTCTGCATAAATAATTTCGCTACCCCGCCCATCTTAAATTTTTAATATGTGGCTTGCCCTTACAGTAAGTGATATGCACCATCAATTCACGATCTTGAGTACCAAGTATATTGTATACCCTACATTCAATCTTCGATTCTCGTTCATCTTTGTTCCGCTTCTGTTAGCCTGTGCCTATGGACGGACGGAACTGCCATCTGTAGACGTCCAGTCAAGGACAAGGCCCGCTCTCGTCTCTGAGTCCAAGGAATGAAAGGCCTCGGTCCTCATGCAGCCTGGACTGCCTTTCCACTGATCCAAGCGAGCACAACAAACGCCGAATATGTGACGTGTTGCTGCGCTTGGTTCGATTATACACGGTTTGTCCAAACTGAAGTTGATCATCTGATGAAGTGGCTACTTTTAATACCGCGTTTTTTCAAACTGGGCCTAAAGGAGCGTCACATATTCTCCTTTTTTTGCAGCCACCTGCAAAATTTTCCTTAATACAAAATACAAATACAAATACAACACATACGCTACCATACATACACCCAGACATGAAAACATGTGCCTTTTAGACGATGGTCCATTTAGGGATGGGGCGTAATTATATGGGGGGCTTATTAACTCAAAGGGGTCTTGGGGGGTGTATTATTATGGGGAGAGGGGCTAATTATAGGGTTTATGATACATTTGAAGAGTTGTGGAAAAAAGGCGATTGCAGTGCTGGGATTCGAACCCAGGTCTCAGGGTTTCCGGGCCTGGATGCTAACCACTACACCACACTCGCACGCCTCCTATTGCACCATACCGTATGCACCAAGTGTAGCTACATGTATACACGCATTGCATACCGTTGATAGCTCGCGACTCGTGCACAAAGCAATAGAAAGCTGCAGAAAGCAAGTAGAAAGCACGGTTATTACTAAGACGTCTCTCTGCTGGTGTCAGTACTCGAGGTGTATTATACCCATGCAGTGTATGTAACACAGGCGAATACTTTACAGCACTTTGCTAGGTCAGACTTTTGAAATGCGCTAATGCGCTCAATTCCCATTCTTTTTTGATCGCTTTTCAGTTCGGAGCGCAGCTAGCCTAACGTTGCAGTGGCAGAATGCCGCTGCAGAATGTGCCACCCAATGTGTTACTTTTACTAATCTATATGCAGAGTAGATGGCCAGTATGTATCAGCCATCATTGGGCGGCCGCAAGGCTCGCTTTCATGTCTTCCAAAATGCCCTCGTATGCGGCGCTGTAGTCCTTGTCGTTAAAACCCATCTGTTGGGCGCGTCTGACCGCCTTCAGACACACCAGTCGGTCTTCCTCCACTCCTGCCTCTCCCTAGACACCGGTTCGCATTGTGTGCAATACATGAGGTTTGCGCATTGTCCTGTCCAATACAATACAAACGCACACGCATGTATATGCACAAATGGCGAGAGTGCAGCCTTCCCCGCAGCAAAGCAAGCCTCTACCTCTCCAACAAAAAAAAACAATAAAAGGAGAATACTGGTATCAAGAAGCAAAGCAATGTAAACACTTTCTATCCCCATAGAAGAGTTTTCAGAGTCGTACGAAGCAGTCAGTCTGCGCTGTTAGTGACTGGCATTACAAGAATGTGCGGCCGACTTAGCGAATCGCTCCATGTGCTCCATTTCGCTGACTGCCAAATCGATGGAGTACTCGCAGTCGTCATAATTGCGACGGGTGATTTTGTCGCGCCAGCACTGCACGAAGAAGGCTCGCATGGGCGGCGCCGGGTCTAAGTTTGAACAGTGAATCGATCTTTGATATTTTATTCACGCCTTTCTTTTCAAATGTGTGCATAGAGGTACCGTAAACTCTACAATTAGCCCCCCGGGGGCTGATTTTTTCGTTCGAGCTCTAGGAGGGTGTATAATTATAGGGGGGGGGGGCTAATTATAGGGGGGGGGCTCATAAACTGGAAGTGTCGATGAGTGGGAAGATGTGTGGGCAAAAAGGCGCGTGGAGGCGATTTTTAAAGGAAAAAGACGCTGCGCACACATGTTGGTACAGTCTAACACACTCTCACACAGTCTGACATGCACATACATGTACATACAGACACATACGCGACCATACATACACCCAGACATAGAAAATGTCGCCTTTCAGACGATGGTCCATTTAGGGAGAGGGTGTAATTATAGGGGGGAGGGCTTATTAATTCAAAGTAGTCTTAAGAGGGTGTATAATTATAGGGGGGGGCTAATTATAGGGGGCTAATTATAGGGTTTACGGTATGTACAGTCCTAACGCCGTAACATCACTTTACTTTTAATGCGACTCTGCCTTCACCAAGCTACCTGAGCAAAAAATAGATGTTCAGCCAGCAGACACCCAGAAAACTGCCGTACGAACGACAGTTCACACAGTCAGCTCATGTGTATGGAACCTTTTGGGTCGAGAATGACGTCATAGACGGGCTCGAGCTGCATGCCCCGGAGGTTGTGGGCGGCGATGGTACGCCAAGTGGTGACCATGCCGCTAAAGAAGCTGATGACGGCCATCAGCTCCGTGGCGCTCGTCTCCTTCGGATTTGCCGACTGGAAGATCGCCTTGGGGCCGAGGCAGCGGAGCAGTGGCGCTCACAAGTCGAAGTGCTCGCCTGGTGTTTGGAAACGCGTGGCCGCCTCTCTGGAGCAACCCAACACAAGGGCAGCTTATGGCCTAGTGGTAGAGAATCGGCTTCTTGCGCACACGGTTCTGGGTTCGATTCTTGATGGAACCACTAGAACGAGTCTCCCTATTCATGGATTCTCTCGTGGTGTCGCTGCTCGCTGCCCTATGGATTACAGATGGCGTTCTTCCGAATGTCTTCAGCAATTATGTTGCTCTAGACAGGAAGGTGTCATGGATATGGGTATACAACATGATATGGGTATACAACCTCTTAGCGTTGCCCCTAATCCAACAAACACAACTCCAGCGCCCACCGAGAAGCGCTCACCGCCGAAGAGGCAGTTGCACACGCCGAGCCGGACGTGCGACGGGTGGCCGAACACGATGACCTTGGCGGCGCTCGCGCCCACCGCGCCCAGGCCGCTCTGGAGGCGAGCCATCGCCTAGGGATCGAGGGCGCCCATGAAGAGCAGGCGCTTGCCCTTCAGCGCCTGGCGCACGCGCTCGTCCCCGGCCAGCCAGTCTTCCACGGGCGCCGGGCTATTCAACGCGACGATAACCGCCTCGCCGCAGCCGACCAGCAGACTGTCCGCGCTCGCGTGCGCCTCGTTCGATGCCTCGGACTCGGCCAGCGTTCTGGGGCACCGCTATAAGGGCCTGCGCTGACCTGACATGTTTTTGTGGAGTGAGCGGAGATTGAACGCCTCTGAGGGGAGAATGGGGACTTGGTGAGGGCAGCGCGAGGAAATTTACGGGTTCCACCTGCTGAATGGCTCACATCTCGCATTTGCGGTTTACGTCACTTGACTTCTGGAGTCTTCTGCACATTTGTACAGTTGTATTTTTCTTATTTTCAGCACATTCTTCTCAGGCGCCCATATAGCGATGCCTGGCTTTTTCGGCCATTCGGTTCCACACGTCGACTTTGTGGCCATTTTTTGCCAGTGCCTTTGCGATTTCACAGCCCATCCGTCCGGTGCCGATCACGCCGATGCGTTGACCTTCTCGGGTGCTCATCTTTCTGCACAGTCGCAACAGCACAGACGCCCAGGCGAATACAACTTGGACTGCTCGCCTGGACAGAAATGTGCGCGGTTCCACAACCAGACGACTATAAACACTGCTATATGCGAAAGAGAGGTGCGCGATATTCGTTCAGAGCGCGCAAATGTTGGCAGACGGATAAGGCGGGACGGGTTCTAAAAAGGACATTTTGCGCTGCACAGAGTGCGTTTTGTCGCACTACGCTTGCACTACAAGCCAACTTTCCTAACAAGCGGTATTCCTTTCCCCCCAGACGACGGGTGAGTATAATTCACAAACACACGCTCGCTCGCACTCACGCACTGACGCACGCACGGTCGCACGCACGCACGCACGCACTCACGCACTGACGCACGCACGGTCGCACGCACGCACGCACGCACGCACGCACGCACGCACGCACTCACACACATCTGACAGCTAGTGAAAATAGTCTCCAGCTAGCTCAAAATCCGACCGCTTTCAAGTTGTGCTTCAGCTACACCCTTAATCTTGTCTTTGCTACCACGCTATTCGGTGTATGTATATGTAGGTGTCCGTGCCGTATGTGCCTAAAAATTGACTAAACCAAGTGTCACTGCATCATTGGGCTGCCGCCATGTTCGCTTTCACGTCTTCCAAGACGCCCTCGTACGCCGCGCTGTAGTCCTTGGTGGAGAAACCCATCTGTTGGGCGCGTCTGAACGCCTTCAGACACACCAGTCTGTCCTCCTCCACTCCTGCCTCCCTAAACACCGGGTCGCATTGTGTGCAATCACTTTGCGTCGTCGTACATAGTCGGCAGTCACGTCTCAGCAAAGCAAGCAAGCCCTAACCTAAAGAAGCGATTTTATGAAGCAATTCTCCGTTAACACTCAAATTACCTATTCTTGCGGAGGCGCTCTGTATGCGCTGTTATCTATCGACTGCCGTACAAAAGAAAGAGTGCAACCCTACAGAACAGAACAGTTCTCGGAGCCTTACGAAGCAGTCAGTCTGCGCTGTAGGTACTTTCAAGAAAGTGCAACCGACTTGGCAAAGCGCTCCATGTGTTGCATTTCGCCCGCTGCCAAATCGACGGAGTACTCGCAGTCGTCATAATTGCGACGGGTGACTTTGGGGCGCCAGGACTGTACGAAGTAGGCTCGCATGGCCGACGCCGGGTCTAGGCGAGTATAGCCAGTCGATTTTGTTAAGGGTTTTTCCACACGTTTCTGTTTGTGCGTAAACAGTGGCGTAGTGCTACTGTGTAGTCCCAACGCAAGTACATACCTGGTATTACCCATTTCGCAACAACATGCCTTTAGCAAGGAACAATAGACGCCCCAGTATGTACCGTAAATCCTCCAATAGAACCCTCCCTCCAATAGACCCCCAATTGTGCCCCCGGGTAAGGCAAGGTTGAAAGTAAAGTGGCACTATTGGACGATTTACGGTATACTTTAAACCGAATTTGCGGTAGCAAACACAGAGTCGGTTCATGCTCTACCTTTCGGGTCGAGCACGACGTCGTAGACCGGTTCGATCTTGATGCCCCGAAGTTCGTGGGCGGCGACGGTGCGCCAGGTCGTGACCATGCAGCTGAAGAAGCTGAGCAGTGCCAGCAGCTCCGTCGCGCAGGTGTCCTGCGGATTTTCCGACTGGAAGACCGTCATGGGCCCGAGACACCGGAGCATTGGGTCCCAGAAGTCCTGACCGGTGCCTGTCGTTGGAAACATCTGACCGTCACGACCCTTCCCAGCCCCCTCCGCATAGATCAAGACGAGCTCACCGCCGAAGAGGCAGTTGCACACGCCCAGCTGGACGTGCGAGGGGTGGCCGAACACGATCACCTTGTCGACGCTCGCGCCCAGCTCGCCAAGGCCGCTCTGGAGGCGAGCCATCGCCTGGGGATCGAGGGCGCCCATGAAGAGCAGGCGCTTGCCTTTGAGCGCCTGGCGCACGCTCTCGTCCCCGGCCAGCCAGTCTTCCACGGGCGCCGGGCTGTTCAGCGCAACGATCACCGCCTCGCCGCAGCCGACCAGCAGAGCGTCCGCGCTCGCGTGCGCCTCGATCGCTGCCTCGGACTCGGCCAGCGTTCTGAGGCATCGTTATAAAGGGACTGACATTATTGATTTTTTGGGTTGGGTGGCGGTGCAGGCAGCGCAGAGGTAAAGGGCCTCTTAGTGCAGCTCAAAAAGAATGGGCACAGCATCCCGAAAGTCCAAAAAATTGGGGTTTCGAAAGCCGAGGGTTCCACCTGCTGAACAGCTCACAACGCAGACTACTTCTTGGGCATTTTGATTCAAGAATGCACTGCCAATCGTTGTTGTTCTCAATTTAACTTCTTCTATGGGCCCTTCTTATAACGATGCCTGGCTTTTTCGGCCGTTCGGTTCCACACGTCGACCTTGTAGCCGTTTTTGGCCAGCGCCTTTGCGATTTCAGAGCCCATGCGACCGGTGCCCAGCAAGCCAACGCGTTGTCCTTCCTTGGCAGTCATCTTTCTGCAGTTCTTGTAACAGTCCGACAGTAGAGACGCACAGAAATACAGAAAAGTATATGTACGATGTTAGGCCCACGCCACTAACTTTGACTGCTTGTCTGGATTCTGGAACGGGGCGAGGGCGGTTCAACAACTAGATGACTAAACGCTATGCGCGATGCTATATGTATGCGAATGCAGATAAGGCGCGAGGGCCTCGAAAAAATGCACTGTACGCTGTACGGGGTCTGCGCTTTGTCGCACTACTCAACTCAAACACCGCCCGGACAAGTGGTGAGTCAAGCGCACAAGATCAAGGCGTGAGTGGCCACGCATTCTCTCGCACTACTCTCGCACTAACTAACACCATTTCTGACCGCATTCCCGTCCGAACGCCCGCTCGTCCGCCCGCCCGCGCGCACGCACGCACGCACGCACGCACGCACGCACGCATGCACCGGCACGCACGGACGCACACGCACGCACATAAAGTGTGGCGTGGGTGTTTTCTAAAGGGTGTTTTCTTTCTTTGACCACATTTTGTTTTCGAGTAACTTTTGTTGCGAAAATAAATCGTCAAATGGGGAAGAAATATGTATTTTCCTATCAAAGCTTCCAATGCGCCGGTGAATGAACGCTCCAGCTGCGTCTATTCTTCGACGCAGGCGGCGCCGTGGAGGAAGGCGCTCGCGGAAGTAGTCGCGACCAGGTTCCACCGCATCGTCGTCTCGTCCAGTCTGGCGACCGAGACGCTGGGCGCTCGCGACGACAGGCCGGTCGCGTAGACGTGTCCGCCGCAGCGTACGAGACGCGGCAGGAACCGCAGCTGCGTCAGCGTCGGCCCCGAGCTCCAGGCGTTCGACTGCGCGTCGTAGAGCTGGCACACGGGCGGTTCGTCCTCGCGACCGGCGCTGCCGCACGCCAGCAGCTTGCCGTCCGACAGGAAGACGGCGCTGCCGATGCTGGAACGGTGATTTTTCTGATTTTCAAAAACGTGGGTCTGTGGCGTCGTCCGCAAGACGTTGTATTCCTGACCGCGAGGTCGGGGTTCGATTCCTTGCTGGGCAAAACCACGGCAACCCCCTTGGGCAAGGGGTTTAAACCACAGCTCCAGTTTCTGGCTGTACCGTGGCTTCGGCCAAAAATCAGTGCCAGGTGGGGGCCCACCTTGCCTCGTGTCAGAACAACGCCCACTGTTATGTATACGGCGCCGCCCGGTGATATTGTGATCCAGCTTACTTACGGCCATTGTGCTGTGTTTGTCGGTTGTGGTTGTCGTCAAAATAAAGTGTTTTTAAGTGGTCTTTAGAAGTCGACTGCTGCTGCAGTTGCAGTTTAGAAATTGGCACTGTACGTGGCGACCCACAGCGCTTTGGGCATGGGCTTCTGGAGGCTCCAGTGCTGGTTCTGGAGGTCGAAGCGCTGCAGTAGGTCTAGTGGGGTCAAATCTGGGCCATCGCCTTCGTCGCTGGTTCCCCCCGCTACGTAGATGTACCGCTGGCCATCGTACGCCATCGCGGCGCCTCCGCCAACGCTTCTGGGACTGGGCGGCATCGAGGCCCACTCGGCCTTGTTGGCGTCGTAGAGACGGCACTCTCTTCCAGACCCCTCGAGGCTGCCATTCAAGCCTCCGCACGAGTAGACGATCGGGCCTGATGGAAGTGGTTTTTTGTGTTTTTGTGTAATGTTTTTTGTGTACCTCGCATGTTATCACGATGCGCAGTACAAACGTTTCCTGCAGCTGCGTGCCTAAGATTATAGTTTAGCGTTTTCCAGGATGTCACCAACCCCCCTCTTCAAGCCAACTTTGTTGTTGTTGTTGTGTTGTTGTTTACAGCGCACCCTCTATATCCCCATTCTTTCTGCCCCGTCCTTTCTTTCACACCGCTACATTAGTTCACACTGAGGAGGAATTCGCGCCAGAACAGTAAATCGCAGCAACGAACCAGCAGCAGCCGCAGCAGCTACGAAGCCAAACTGGGATGGGAAGTCCGTTGTGTGCTTGAACTTTCCGCCGACGAGCATCTCAGTTGTTCTGACCATCGTGTTCTCGACTGACTGGCCGCCGCTGACGAACAATTGATTGTTCACTCCCACGCACAAGTGGCCCACTCGCTTGTCGTTCATGGTCAGCGCTGCTGTCTCAAAGGTCCCACTCTTTGTGTTGAAGACGTACACGGTGTTGGTTGGCCTCGTAGGCTCAAATTCCTGGCCACCAGTGACGTAGATTAAACCTGCAAGTTTTGGATTGCGTCTACACTGTGCAGACCAGGGTGCAGACCTACAGGTACATTTTACTTGTGCTAATGGGGCTGTTTCGTCAAGGTTCAGTATGTACCTGCTCCAGCTGGTCCAGGGTCTGGACCTGGACCAGGCATCGCAGGCCTGGCCTGCTGCAGCCTAGCCACAAGGATGGTGGCCTCAAAGTCAAAAATATCCTTAGAGCCCACAGGAGCCAGGTTGACAGCGCAGATCTGCTTGTCCAGCAGCGGGTAGTCCAGCATGTGCAACAGTGGGACACCAGCGCCCATGCTGACCACGTAGTCTGCAGCGTCTCCGTGCGTGTTCATCATGTAGCGGTGCACGCGCTTGGTCAGAGCCTGCATGGATACGCACATTATGGGAGAAAAATATGCGGTAACTGGGTCTGTCTGCGTGGCGTAGTAGAGTGAGGGAGATACTGCATGTAGTGGTCCGTGACCATATAAGGAGGTGTATACAAATGTGATGTGGCGGAGTGGAGAGGGGGAGTGGAGTTTTAGAATTGTTGGGAGGAAAAGTGGCAGCCAGCCAGGTCTACAGCCAGTGGCAGATCCCGCAGATCCCGCACAAACAAATCACTTTGGGATCACCGGCAAAAATGCGCAAACGCATGGGCACACAATGAGACCTTGAATCCCTTGGGATCCTTTTTGTATTCGTTCATAATGAACTTGCGCAGGTCCATGTCCTCGCAGAGAAAGGAACCGATGTTATTGTCTAAAGAATGTTATAAATTAAATTTGTTATACAGTCTCTCGTGCATAACAACTCACGATATTCACAATCGTAAGCTTGCTTTGCAGGCGCAGGCGCTCGTAAAAGCTGTTTGGAGAGCAGCTTGGCTTGATGAAGCGTGTGACCTGCGAGGCAAATGCAATTATCAATCTACATTTTGGAATTTTTTTTCCAATATGCACGAATTATCGTTCAGAACAAACTAACGTTTCCCCATCCGCTGCAGCCCTGCGGATTCGAACCATTTGATTCCCAATGGTTCTGGAGCTGTCTTGGTACTTGGAAGCGTCTCGTCAGCCAGTGGAAACTCGTCATCGCAGTCGAAGTCGGCGGCAAACTTGAGGGCGCTCTCACCGTCTTTACTGTCGGCGATGCCTGCATTCTGCAGCCACCCCAGGTCTGCGCTGACGTGCACCGGGAAGGTGCCGTTGTCCAGTTGGCGTTGGTAGAAGACTCCCGAGTTGGCTGGGTACTGCAGCTTGGGCAACTTGTTCAAGAACATCTTGCTCCAGAAGTTCTGCAAAAGTGGACGCTACACAGCTAGAGTACAAATGTACGTCGCACATCATTGAAGGTACATAATGTGCGCGTTGCACAGACGCCTTGGACTTTCCCCAATGCCCTTGGACTTTCCCCAATGCTTCGCGTTGTCTACGTCCCTTGGGATGTGTTGGGATTGGCCAAATAAAACCGAACCCACAAGAGGCTTGTGGTCTCACAGCTCGTTCGTTTCACGCGAGCTAACCTTCATTGGTTTCGCAGACCACTGGGCCTCGGAGTGGGTGATCTTAATCTTGTTAGGCATCTTGGCGGTGTCTACTGGGCTACCCACTTAGACAGCAATGAGGAAGGCGGACAGTAGGCCAGACGTCGCTTTGTCCTGTAAAACCAGAAGCGGTTTCAAAGCGGTCCCGGAGTCAGTGATCACCTTCGACTCGTAGAATCCGGTGAGACAGACACTCTCGTCGGTGATCGCGTTCTGGACGCGTCCATTGAATCCGGCGCGCTCGCCGAAGCGAACGTACGTAAAGTGGTACCGACCGCCGGTCAGCTGGCGGAACTGCCGGACGAACTCTCCAGCGGAGCCGCTGGAGAAGTGCACGAGATTGGCCAGCTGGCGCATGGCGCGCTCTGGACAGGTGGCGCTGAACGAGTCGCGCGCCAAGTCTAGGTGGTAGCAGGACTTTTTCACTGGTGGTGCAGCTTGATGATTTTCTTTTGCAAGAGCCAGTCCGGACAACTGGACCAGATTGCCTGCAATTTGTGCAATGTTTCATTGGACACAGGCAGGAAGAGGCGCAGACGACGTGATTTCTCATGGATCTTGCAGCTCGTTGGTTCGACGTATGCCTTGAGTGAAATGTCGAGTCTGTCCATTGCTGATCCTTTTGTGCGCTTGGCGTCGTGGCAGTACGCCCCGCCGTCCGGATGGGACGACGCTTTGGTGTACGAAGCGCCTTTGACCAGCTTGAAATTCAGGGTAACTGAAGTGAAATTCTCGTTTCACTATGCTACATGTACATATATTCACTGCTGGGGTGAAATCAAAGGTGTACCGTCCATCCATCCTCCTGCCTTTCCTGTACTCGCGTCGTCGCATTGCTCCAAACCTGGAGCGACTTTGTTATAGCAGTGGGCAGCGTATGGGCTAGTGGCAGAGTATCGGCCTCTTGCGCGCACGGTTCTGGGTTCGATTCTTGCTGGATCCACGAAAACGGGTACCTCCGTGTAGCGATGTCACCAAAAATTGCTGATGAATTATTTTTTTAATTTTTAACTATTAAAAAATTCCAAATAATTTTTTATTTAATTTTTAATTATTAAAATATTCGAAATAATTTTTTCTTTAATTTTTAAAAGTTAAAGAATTCTGAAGAATTATTTAAATTATTTAATTAACTAATTTGTTAACTGGGTATTTTAAAAGTGTGCATTTGGGATGCATGTACACACTTCTGTGGTAGCATGCATGTATATAAGAATGCAACAAATCCATGCCCATCACCTTGGGGCTCTTGTGAGGTCATCTACTGTAAGGTGGAGGACCCCAGTACACCTTCTTCAATTGCAAGCAAGTCTTCATATGAAGTTGACTCCTACACATTGAAGAGAAGAGAAGTATCTGATGCGGTGCGCGCATCGCAATGCACTGTGCATGTCACGCCTCAATGAAGTAGACCCTTGAATTAAACTACCGAGCGAACTTTGAATTTACCAATGTGTCAATTGGGCTATAAGACGGGGCTGAGTGTGGGGTGGGGGACTTAAGATTTGTGATGGAGAGTTGTTGTGGCTACTTACGCGTACAATGTTGCACACACACTCACTCACACTTACCGTCCAGCACACCGATTACTTCATTATACTTGATTAATTTCAATGTACAGCATCATATGTCATGTGCTGAAAACACCACTTCCCTCCATTCCAATGTTTGCAATGGATGAGTCCATTCAAAGACCCAATGAAGTGATTACAAATGAACACACCCTCCACTGAGTGTGACAGGACTGAAAGGAAAGACAATAAATTTGATGGCAACAGCATGCCAATAATGATATGGTGGTAGAGGTAGACAAAATGAACACCAATAATCAATGGGAAAAGACAAACTTGCTATGAACTACTTGAAAAGTCTATTAAAAAATCAATTTTTTAAGCGTGTGATTAAAAAATTGTTAAAAAAATATTGCAGAGAATTATTTATTTAATTTTTAACTTTTAAAAAATTCCAAATAATTATTTATTTCATTTTTAATTAAAAAATCTGCATGACAGAATTATTTTTTTAACAATTTTTGTTTTTTAATGTACTTAAAATATTATTTTGAATTATTTAATTAATTAAATTTTTATTTTTGGTGACATCGCTACCTCCGTGTCAGTAGATTTTTCTCGTCCTGTCGCCGCTCTAGATTACAGAATGCGTTCTTCGGAATGTTTTTGGCTAACTATGCGGCTCTAGAACGGAAAGGCGTCATGGAGACGGGAGTGCCATGTATGTATGGGCCATTGACGGCTTAATACATAGTGTAGCCCCTAATCCAACACAAATGTTTTTTTTTTGCTGTACATTGCACTTGGGGGTTGGCACAATCTCACGCAACGCACCTGCCTGGCCCACCGACACAAGCGCGAGCAGGAGCAGACAGGAGGCTGTCGGCAACATAGTTTGTTTTCCACCAGTAAATTAACGGTGGCTACTAAGAAACTGCCACCCCAGAAGGGCGGGCGCGGCGATTCAGGTCGGGTAGCGCCTTATCACCAACCTACCGCTCTTTGGTTTAACTCCTTCAGACGATACTGGCGGCCGTAAAGCTTTTCGAGGTGATGCAGCGACACAACAAACCACTTTTTAGTTTGGTCGTTCATTAACCCGAAAGAAACGCGGGGTTACACCTAGCTGTATCTGTATTTTCCACACGCGTGTACCCAGTCTGCACGCAGCTCCAACGTATGCAAGGATTTTAAGGACAAATGCGGTCCGACTCATGTGGACCTTGAACACAAGGTTCTGCTAATGGTAACAATGGTTCCTTCGTCGAGGAATACTCAGTTCAATTGACTAGCTGGCATATAGCAAGAGTCCCTCCGGCGATTTCATTTTTTGATGTGGAGCATAGATATGCCTGCGAGGTTTCCGTCCAATTGATGCAGGCGCGAGTGGGCGACGAACCAAGAAGCTTGTTAGGTATGTAAAGTTTGTCCTGCCATCTCCAAAAACTCGGTAATGCACAAGCGTATGGAAGCGTGTTATGACTTAATCGATTCCCCCCTTTGAATGCGCTTCTTTTGAGCTATCACGCGCCAGAATTCGTTCAGGAAATGAAAAATAATGCACGATCATAGCTCCAAATTTTGCCCAAAATGGGGGTGCGCCAAGAGGGTCGAGCTGCGAAACATGGAAATCGGAGCGCTCCCATTCTCGAAAGTGACCTATTCCAGGTCCAGACCAGTAACTTTCATCATTACAGCACAGCTCTGCGACGAACGGTTGAAGCGTCTATATATAGCTAACAAACTTTTGGAACAAAACACCTAAAAAATTGCCTTTCGAAAAGTGCTGACAGAAACACGGGCATTGGAGCGCTCCCATTTGTCGAAAACCTATTCCAAGTCTGGACGATTAACATTTGTCATCACAGCACAGCGGTGTCACGAACGGTTGAAGCGCCTATAGGTGACAAACTTTTTTTGGTCGGATTTGCCGAAATTTTGGTTGCCAATATCTCATTATGTGGTGAGAATTTCAAATATCATGCAAGCGCCCCAGACATTCTTTGTAAAGCTGTTCACGAAAATCAAAAAACATTTGGGGGTTTACTCGGCTTTTTTTCGACTTTAACTCTTGTCGGGTTTTGGCCAAAATAAAACGTCTATGTTTCGAAAAATGACCAAATCGGCCATAACTATAGATCCGAAGCACTGTTGGCGAGGTCCTTCCGACCGCCTTGTTGTAGGTTCGCTCGCCACTCTTCTTCTCCACAAAACACTCTTCTTAAAGATAATTCTCTTTATTAAACCTCAAAAGACACAACTCGACAATACTCTCTAAGATAATAGAATAAAGGGTAGATCGGAATGTCATATATCTAGGGGCGTTTCCGGTAAATTCCTTGTAATTCTTCTAACAGCTTGGCTCACTCCAACACGCCCCGGATTTTGAGAAGAGATGCAGCAGTTGACTTGTGCGCCGAGAACTTTGGTAAGAGCTTCTTCCACTTGCCACGCCGTGTCCTGCTGCTGCCGCCGTTCGTCCGAGCCAGGTCGATACACGTTGTCGTCCGTCGTAGTTCCTGAAAGACCCTTAAAACGAGGATGCCAGCGTCGATAGTACGCGTCTTGTGTGGAGGATATCTTGGCCACTCTGCGCTGCGCGATCTTCGACTTTATACGTCCGTTCATGGGTTGTCGCTTTTCGCCAGCCGCCGTCTTCATCCTTGACTTCTGTGACGCTCCCAATTTGATGTGTCGACTCGCACCATTTTCTTGGAATCCCAACGCACTCACTAGCGGATCCAGACTGGGGGGGAGAGGCGGTCTCCCCCTCCTGTCAGCTCAGATTTAGGGGGGAAGGAGGGGGAGAGATCAGGGGGAGAAGAAGGAAAGAAGAGTGAGCACAAGGAGAAATTTTACGTTTTCCTTGGATCAAGGCACTCAAAAGTGCAAAATTTTTGCCTGCGGCGCTGTGGTTTCCTTCCCACTCACGTTTGACTCGTAAGGGTGCTAAAAAAGCCCGACATTTTTGTCTATTCCATAGTAGTGTAGTTTGTGCGGTGAAAAAATTGACCTTCTCCCCCCTCTGTCAGCAAATCCTAGATCCGCCAGTGAACGCACTCTCATTGATTTCTTCTCGCTGCAACCCCTGTTGCTCGCCCTCGAATCCGCCCATGATCTTCTGAGACTTCGAATCTGCAACAGCGACGCGTCCGTCATTGACCTGAAAACTGAGTTTTGAAAAACCCTGGGCACTACACTCCTTGGGATGCTCCTTGGGACTTCCCCACCCACTGCGTTGAAAAGACATTTCCTCTGTGAAACCCAAAACATTCACGCTGTCACTTCAAACCCAAAACACACACTGGTTACTTCTCCGTTCAATCTCAAACCTTCTGTTTGGTTGTTTCCACAATCTTAGTCTCTGTAAACCCACAAAATAGCGTTTATTTTCCGATTCCACACAGGATGTGCAATTATAACCCTCACATTCATCATGAAAATTCGTTATTACAGCACCCGTGGCGGTCAATTCAATCACTCTATAAGGACCCATCATGTCATTCCCCTTTTTTGCATGAGAAAGCTGATGTGTCAGTAACATTACCCTATCCCCTAATTTTATATTCGGCATTCTACGTGTCCTTTTTAAAAAAATTTCTAGCCGATTTATCTTGTAATTGTGACAATTGATTTGAATTCTTGCTCCAACTAAATCTATCATTCGCCGTGCTAATTCTGTTGCATATTCATCCAAATTTATTCGTTCCGTTTGAATTCGCTCGGATACGTCCAAAATTGGTGCCAAGGTGCCAAATGGTTTTGTAGTGCGAATTTGTGACAGAGGCGGTTCTGATCGTGGCATATTCCCAAATCTCACACAAGCAATACAATCGGCCAAAAAAGCAATGAGGTCACATCTCAATCCCATCCACCATACAAATCCTTTCAACAAACCGTGCAGCCGATTCAAACCTCCATGACCACATATTTTATGGGCTCTATCAATCAAATCAAAACGCAAATGTGTGGGTACCACTACCAACAGTCGTCCATTAAAACCACGTCTATAAATTACGTTCATCATCATGTGAAATTTTGCGTAATTTTTAGTTAAATATTCTCTTTTTCCTAAGTCGTCTGGGATCTCTCCACATTTGAAATAATGCCACAATATTCGAGTTTCTGGATCTTTTGCTTGCCACTCTGATAAAACCTCATTCGAAGGTAAAATTTTACCAATCTCAAACTCTGACACCAAATGTCAAATTGCATTTGGCCTCGCCAAATGCAATTTCCTCTTGTATGTCTGAAGACACCATTCTTAACAAAGCGTCTGCACATCCGTTCTCCTTCCCCGGTTTGTGTTTTACTATTATGTCATAATGTTGTAATAAAATAGCCTCTTTATATACTTGATGATTCTTTTTGGGATTTCTGAACATTTCTAAAATTGGTGCACAATCTGTGAATACAACTGTGTGTCTACCGTCAATATAATAATTGAAATGTTGTACGGCCCATAAAAATGCTTTCGCCTCCAATCGAGCGTCACACAAGGAGCGTCACATACCTATTCTCCTTTTTTTGCAGCCACCTGCAAAATTTTCCTTAATTCAATGTATGTTGTTGTTGTTGGATTTGGGGCGACGCTAGGAGGCCGTCAATGGCCCATGTAGCCTACCCATCTCCATGACGCCTTCCCGTCTACAGCCGTATAATTAGCGGAAGACTTTCGGAAGAACGCCATCTGTAATCTAGGGCAGCGATGGCACGAGAAAATCCATGGAAAGGGAAGTCCTCGATCTAGTGGCGCCATCAAGAATCGAACCCAGGACCTTGCGCGCAAGAGGCCGGTTTTTTGCCACTAGGCCATGCCGCTGCCCCATTCAATGTATGTACACAACAAATTACGTGGTTCAAACAGTTCGGTTCGTAGCCCTCATCGAGAGCTTTCATGAAAGCCATAACACGCCAGCCCAAGCCTGAGCAATGCCTAACTAAGCCTAAGCAATGCATAAGCTTAAGCCTATAAGCCTAATCAAAACCCAATTGACCCGCCGGCTGCTTGGACTTGCCTGAGGTGAAAGGAACCACAAAAGGGGAAAAGCCGCCTGTGGTATAGGCAGGCACCCATAAATACCGAATCGATGGTCGCTGAATACAGGAGCAAAATACAAAAATACAGAACAATACAGCGCTCCCAATGGGGGTGCTCCAAGCACCCCATCGCGAGATCTCGGTCGTCTATGCTCGCCGCTCAGCTGCTGCGTGTGCTCGAGAAACTTCCAGAAGACTTTGTTTACCGTATCCATACGGAGCGACTGGTCCGCGACCGACGCGGACCAGTCGCTTGACTAGTGCAGATGCAGTCGCAGTCGCAGAGAGAGAGAGAGAGAGAGAGAGAGAGAGAGAGAGAGAGAGAGAGAGAGAGAGAGAGAGAGAGAGAGAGAGAGAGAGAGAGAGAGAGAGAGAGAGAGAGAGAGAGAGAGAGAGAGAGAGAGAGAGAGAGAGAGAGAGAGAGAGAGAGAGAGAGAGAGAGAGAGAGAGAGAGAGAGAGAGAGAGAGAGAGAGAGAGAGAGAGAGAGAGAGAGAGAGAGAGAGAGAGAGAGAGAGAGAGAGAGAGAGAGAGAGAGAGAGAGAGAGAGAGAGAGAGAGAGAGAGAGAGAGAGAGAGAGAGAGAGAGTACATACACACGTACGCGAACGCACTGACCAACAGGCGAAGCAGGAACTGAACGCGGCGCGAATGCTGCTTGAATATCGCACGTGGGAGCCGCTCGTTGAACAGCCACAAGTCGACCAGTGGCGCTGGCCCGTGTAGCGGAAGAATGTAAAATTTCGATTTAAAATCCGCACAACTAAGAAGTGAACGCTTGTGGGTTTATACTTCGTTCTGTCCGAACACCGTGTAATGACCAATGACATCGCTCTTCAGAACTTTCGGATGTTACCATTCGGATGTTAAGATGTTAGTATTGAAAGATGTTCGTTACCGTACCTGACCAATTTTTTTTCAACTCTTAATATTTTCGACTTTGGCAAATCGGCAAATGAGAATCGGCAAAGTGAGGTTTTATTTCCAAAAAGCAATGGCTGAAGACAGTGATTATGGGCCTGAAGATTCTCAAGAGTGTGCCGCGCCACTCAGCGGTGGTATGTGTGCCCCCTGTCGACAATGTTGACACCTGCCGACACTGTCGTCTGTCGGCACTCTCGACAGTCTTCTGCCGCCAGCTCTGTCTAATGCGGGTTGGACCCAGAGAGGTGGACAGGGATTTCTACTGGATGGATCGCAAAAAATTCGACGAATTGTAGGAAATGGTTCGGCCACCGATTCAGAAGAAAACGACGCACAGGGCTCCAATCTTTGCCGACGAGAGGCTCTCTCGCCATCACCCTCAGGTCTACTTGTTTTGGTTGCCCCACCATCCGAAAACCCTGGAGGTCTCAGCGGCGGGAAAATACCCCCCCCCCCTCCGCCTCCAACAGTTTCGTCAGGATTTTTCGGATCTCTCGCTTTCGGGGGGGGGGGGGGCGGCGGCGGCTAATCTCGGGATTTTCCCAGAGGTGGCGTGCTGTAAATCCTCAGAAATTCTCCCTCTTTTCCCCGCCGTGCTCCGCCATAGTTTATTCCCCCCACCTCGAAATCTCACAAAAACTTGGGGAGGTGGCGAGGTAGGGTTTGAATTTGGAACCCTGCCTTTATATCTACAACATAATTCTTCACTTTTTTTTTGTGAATCCACAACTGTCAACATCTTTTTTGTAATTCAGGGCCCGCTGCATGGTCGAAAATACCTTTGCTATTTTGACGGCGAAGTGGCGCATAGTTCCGTCGGCAAATTGAAGCCGGCGGCGGATCCAGAAATATTTTTTTCGGAGGGGCGGTTTTTTCAGAAGGGCTTAATTTTTGGATGTTGCTGGGCGATTTCAGCGGTAGTTTGGGCACTTTATCCGTCCATTTTCGGCGATTAACAGGTGAAATCGGCCCCGCAGGTAAAAATCTTGCTAATTTCTACCGCCTACAAGGAATTTCTGGAGAAAAGTAGGTCCGCTACCCACCACCTAGTCCCCCCCCCCCTTAGATTTCCGATTTCGGGAGGGGAGTGGGTCCATTCCCTTCCCCCTGGATCCGCCGGCTAATCGAAGCGCACCCAGAGACAGTGAACAAGATGGTCAGTGCGTGTGATCATTTGGGAATCGCGTGTCACTCGGCATTCGCCTTGCCCTCTCTGACCTCTCTGAGCTGCTGCAGGCGCGTCGTGTCGAGAATGTGGTTGAGTTCCCGCGTCGCCTCGCAGCGCAACTCGTTGTTGGTCGGGTAGCGCGGCGATCGCCGACAGTCCTGTAAACAAATGCACGACATGCATTAACCTATTATGATGGTCGGGATCGCATACCCGCCGCTTTGGCGCTTTCAAGAGGAACGCAGACGGCGTCAGCGATGCCGGCGCAGGCGTTGAGCTTTGCCTTTGTAGAGACTGTAAAGACTGCGGTTGTTGTAGAGACTGTCGCGCTTGCCCCAAGGCGGCGGCTGCCGCTTCCCCGCCTCCGTCAGCCCCTCTTTCCCCTCGTCGCCGACTTCAAGCTTCGCTGACGACAACATGCATTAACCTATTATGATGGTCGGGATCGCATACCCGCCGCTTTGGCGCTTTCAAGAGGAACGCAGACGGCGTCAGCGATGCCGGCGCAGGCGTTGAGCTTTGCCTTTGTAGAGACTGTAAAGACTGCGGTTGTTGTAGAGACTGTCGCGCTTGCCCCAAGGCGGCGGCTGCCACTTCCCCGCCTCCGTCAGCCCCTCTTTCCCCTCGTCGCCGACTTCAAGCTTCGCTGACGACAACATGCATTAACCTATTATGATGGTCGGGATCGCATACCCGCCGCTTTGGCGCTTTCAAGAGGAACGCAGACGGCGTCAGCGATGCCGGCGCAGGCGTTGAGCTTTGCCTTTGTAGAGACTGTAAAGACTGCGGTTGTTGTAGAGACTGTCGCGCTTGCCCCAAGGCGGCGGCTGCCGCTTCCCCGCCTCCGTCAGCCCCTCTTTCCCCTCGTCGCCGACTTCAAGCTTCGCTGACGACAACATGCATTAACCTATTATGATGGTCGGGATCGCATACCCGCCGCTTTGGCGCTTTCAAGAGGAACGCAGACGGCGTCAGCGATGCCGGCGCAGGCGTTGAGCTTTGCCTTTGTAGAGACTGTAAAGACTGCGGTTGTTGTAGAGACTGTCGCGCTTGCCCCAAGGCGGCGGCTGCCGCTTCCCCGCCTCCGTCAGCCCCTCTTTCCCCTCGTCGCCGACTTCAAGCTTCGCTGACGACAACATGCATTAACCTATTATGATGGTCGGGATCGCATACCCGCCGCTTTGGCGCTTTCAAGAGGAACGCAGACGGCGTCAGCGATGCCGGCGCAGGCGTTGAGCTTTGCCTTTGTAGAGACTGTAAAGACTGCGGTTGTTGTAGAGACTGTCGCGCTTGCCCCAAGGCGGCGGCTGCCGCTTCCCCGCCTCCGTCAGCCCCTCTTTCCCCTCGTCGCCGACTTCAAGCTTCGCTGACGACAACATGCATTAACCTATTATGATGGTCGGGATCGCATACCCGCCGCTTTGGCGCTTTCAAGAGGAACGCAGACGGCGTCAGCAATGCCGGCGCAGGCGTTGAGCTTTGCCTTTGTAGAGACTGTAAAGACTGCGGTTGTTGTAGAGACTGTCGCGCTTGCCCCAAGGCGGCGGCTGCCGCTTCCCCGCCTCCGTCAGCCCCTCTTTCCCCTCGTCGCCGACTTCAAGCTTCGCTGACGACAACGACGTCTGCGTTTTCAGGCCCTGTTTGGCACTAAAAATCCCCCAGAACTCATTTCTCACAAAGCTAGGACCGAAAAATTTAAAGCACGCACTTTCCTCAGCTTTCGCCATCTGCAACTTTCCTCTTTCCAAAGTCAAGAGAGAAATGTCGATGGTTTAACACACAAAAACGAACAAACTGACACCGTTGTTCTTTCAATTTTTTTAACTGACACAAATGACACCCGCGACGATCAATTGTTGGCATGTTCGTCAAAATTTTGGTGTCCGAACAAGCGGAAGTATAAATTGCAATCTGTCATTTTGTGTCATTTATGCAAATTATGTCAGTACGAACAAAAAATAACAGAGTATAAACCCAGCTTTAGAGAACAGCTGGAATTTGAGGTACATTGAATCATAGCTTTCCCCTTTGTCTGCATTGGCGGGCGTGCGTGCGTATAAAAAGCGCGGTGAAGTGATCTACTTACAAATGCGCCGCGCGTACGTGTGCCTATATATATATATATTTGTTTGTCTGTTACAGGTAAACTCGCGAACCGCTTGACGTACGTGGACGCGCGATGGCTCGATCGAATGCTCGCGACCCCGAGATGGTCATGGGCAAGGTCGATTTTCGATATGCAAATTTATACCGTAGTTATGGCGCATTTTCAAAGTTTGCAGCACAGATTAACACTACCAGACAAATTGCACACGGATGAATTGCACATCAAAAGACTCTCCTCGACGTCACGAGTCATTCGCACATGCTCCCGCATAATTATGCAAATGAAAATTGTGCAAATTATGCCAATTCACAATTTCGCAATTTCACCCACATGGGTGATGTTGCGTGGTCAGTTGACACCTTTTGACAGCAGGTCACTGCTAAAAGCGGCTAGCTGGGCCAAGCGCCTCCCTTCGGGGAGTGGGTGAAAGCCCCAACTGCTTTTTGAAAAAAATACTGTAAATGTGAACAATATATCTTGCGTAATTGGAAAATGGAAAATAAACTGCGCATTGCTGAATTGCATGTCAAACGACTCGGCTAGACGTCACAAGCACTGTATGTCTGGCAACGCACGCATGCAAGCACGCACGCACGAGCGCGCGCATTGGCACGCACGCACGCACGCGCGCGCGCATTGGCACGCACGCATGCAGGCACGATATATATATATATATATAAATAAATATCTATATATATATATATATATATATATATATATATATACACACACATATATATACATATATATATATATATATATCTATATATATATATATATATATATATATATATATATATATATATGGATATATGGATATATATATATATATATACATGCATGCACCCACGCACAGGCTTATGTCGAAACATACGTACACGCACGCACGTACGCGCGACGCACGTACGCACGTGCACGCACGGATGCACGCACGCTCGCACGCACGCACGCACGCACGCACGCACGCACGCACACACGCTCGCACAGAGGAGCACATAATTTGGGCCAATTTCTGTCAACGGGGTGAATGCCCATCGCGATTAACAGAGCAGCAGTAAATTTGCAACTGTCAACGGGGTGAACGCCCATCACGATCAACAGAGCAGCAGTGAATTTGGCACCAGCAACTGTCAATGGGGTGAACGCCCATCACGATCAACAGAGCAGCAGTGAATTTGGCACTACCAACTGTCAACTGTCAACATGCACGCACGCACATACGTACATGCACGCACGCACGCACGCACACACGACGCACGTACACGCACGCACGTACATGCACGCACGCACGTACACGCACACACGCACGCACGTGCACGCACGCACGCACGCACGCACGCACACATGCTCGCACAGAGGAGCACAGAATTTGGGCCAATTTCTGTCAACGGGATGAATGCCCATCACGATCAACACAGCAGCAGTGAATTTGGCGCCACCAACTGTCAATGGGGTGAACGCCCATCATGATCAACAGAGGAGCAGTGAATTTGGCGCCACCAACCGTCAACAGGGTGAATGCCCATCATGATCAACAGAGGAGCAGTGAATTTGGCGCCACCAACTGTCAACAGGGTGAATGCCCATCACGATCAACAGAGCAGCAGTGGATTTGGCGCCACCAACTGTCAACGGGGTGAACGCCCATCACGATCAACAGAGCAGCAGTGAATTTGGCGCCACCAACTGTCAACGGGGTGAACGCCCATCACGATCAACAGAGCAGCAGTGAATTTGGTGCCACCGACTGTCAATGGTGTGAACGCCCATCACGCACCTGCTTGCACAGCATGATCATGCCGACCATCATAGGTATGCTAAATCAGTTGCTTTATTCCTTAATGTACACATGGCGGCCGAAGGCCGCGCGCGCCTCTAGTGATTGAAATTGCGCGAGTGAATTCAAGAACAAGTTGCAAAGCGTGGTGCGTGCGAGCTTGCGCATGTGTGTCGGCAATCACAAAGAGTTGATCCGCTGGCCCATTTGACACAAACGTGGTCATTGCTCGCATGCACAAGTATGAATAGAGCTCTCGTTCCGTTTTTGCTGCGCAGCTGTAAAACAGTAAACAAAACCAAACCAAAACCATTTTAACACAACAGAATCGCCGAAAATCAACAAATCGCACTCCAAATCGCCAGAAACGTAACATCGGCCTAGTGTTGTTGTGCGAGCCTTTTTCTTTATGGCTCAATCGTACCCACGGGTTACTGTCCCGTTTCACAGTTTTTAGGAATCGTATCTTCAGCGTCGAATAAGTGAGGATTTTCTTTAAACTGTTGAACGCAATGGTTTGTCAGAATGCGGTACACGGCGGCTGCATATTCCTAAAAAAAATCAAATGCTACAGTACTATTCCCCAATCAATATTTTTTTGGAACAAATACCAGCGCGTGCGCATTTGGACGTTTTCCGGCGCGGGGGCCTCCATTGTGGAGTTTGGCAAAGCAGTCACAAGGCGTCTGACCCCGGTTACACTTGCCGAAGTTGTTGTAGTAGTCGTACGTAGTCTGAAAATGATTGGTGGGCGTAGTCAGTGAGATAAAGACATTGTTCTGTCTCTCCATCCATGCGGTGATAGATATAGAGAGGTAGGCACTCATGTCAAAACAAATGCGGATGAGCGCACACTCTGATTTGAATTGGAAACGCCACGCAGTGTCGGTTTGAAAAGATCACCTTCGCAAATTCACCTGCATGCACTTGCGCACGCACTCGTGGTTGTTGTAGCAACTGTTGAACGACACGCCCTTCAATTCTCCATTCCAGTTCCGGTATTTTTTGCACTCCTGGAACATGCGGACGAATTCTTGCGGCCGCACACAACGAATGCAGCTCCGTACGTTGAAGTAGGGCTTTTGAATTTTGTAGATTCCGCACGAGAACTTGCCGTTGGTGTCTTTGTGACAACCGGCGCTTTTTTTCATCGTCGTTTCCTTGAAGTGGATCGCGTCGAAGCACTCGGACGAGATGGTCGTTGTCGCTGCGAGCGAGTTTTGCAATTCGTTGATTGCGCTCCATTCACGCACGCACGCACGCACGCACGCACGCACGCACGCACGCACGCACGCACGCACGCACGCACGCACGCAAGCACGCACTTACGAGCACAGCAACGCAGGGAGCCAGGGCATATGCCAGTGATCCAATTCCTGTCTCCTGTGCATCCTTGTGAAACTTCGCGACACTCAGCATGGAGATGCTTGATGCAGACGCTTGCTTTGAGCATGCTGTAATTAATTAATTCAAGCTACGTATGCATCGCGCTACGACAAGTGTCCCAAGGAGCTGGTGTTTATAGCTAGTGAGAATGTCTATTGCTAGCCTTGTTGCATTACATACTCGATAACACGCGGCGTCCTAAAGCATCGCTTATACCTTTGCAGCCAGTCTTTACCTTTACTTTACCTTTACCCGCCCGGATAGTAGTACTAGAGCTGAGTTTATATTGTAAATATCAAATGCTAGAATTACGGTGAAGTCTGTACATTCAGCAAAGCACGGTATTCACTAGTCTTCTCAAGATGCAGATGAATCTGAGGAATGTCTTAGTCCTAACAACAACAAGTGTTGAAAAGACATCGGTACAGTAATTTATTGCCTGCCCTTACCAAGTATTGCCGGTGTATTACAGACTGATATCTATGATATGGTATCTCGTTACGGTATTAACGCCAAGTGTGTTGACTGACTAGTCGGGAATCTTCTTGTTCTTGTTCTTTGAGTCTGCGCGACCGAGCAGCGCGGCCACAACGAGCACAGTCATCGCTAATTGACCGGCGCGCATTGCTGGCGGGCGATGTACCACGACTATAGGTGAGACAACACGATTCGATTTCAGCTTTGCTCTGTACGACTGTGCGATGAAACTGCCAGACACTAGAGGTGGGGCCACACGAATGGGAGCAAGCGCACAGGATGTTATTGCAGCTGAATCAACCGTACAGACATGTGGACTGTTTGATAGAGCTCATTCGCGTCACACAACCGCATTAGGCGCGGCGACACTCAAGGATCTACATACATCCATCCATACGCAGCGCAAACTTCCCCTCCATAGTTGCTGCTGCGCAAGAGCCGACGTTGCTTCACCTGTCGCAACGCGCTTGAGCCGACGCTGCTTTGCCTGTCGCAGCGCGCTGTGTGGGCAGGCTGGCGTCGACGTGTCGGGGCTGCCGACAGAGGTCGAGTCAGCGGCCGCTGCGCCGGTGCGCTTGAGTGAAAGCTCGCTGGCGCCGACGTGTCGAGGCTGCCGACAGAGGTCGAGGCGAACGGCTCAGGTGCAGGTTTGGGTACGACCGTCCAACGACGCTGCACTATTTGGCCCGTCACCAACACGTGCAAGACGCAGAAAGGTCGCACGGTGGCTTCGCCGCGAGCGGGGGGAAAAACGAACGTGAAAGTCAGGGAGAGTTGGAATGACCAACGGTCAGCGTGGATCACGCGAGCGGAAACGCGCAAAACGCCCATGCACTGCGCCATCGACCGTAGGGATTTCGAACGGACGCGCGATGCGCGCGCTGCTCACTCTGCGCGCTGCTCACTCTGCGCGCTGCTCACTCTGCGCGCTGCTCACTCTGCGTGCTGCTCACTCTGCGCGCTGCTCACTCTGTGCGCTGCTCACTCTGCGCGCTGCCCCTCTGCGCGCTGCCCCTCTGCGCGCTGCTCACTCTGCGCGCTGCTCACTCTGCGCGCTGCTTGACTCTGCGCGCTGCTGACTCTGCGCGCTGCTCACTCTGCGCGCTGCTCACTCTGCGCGCTGCTCACTCTGCGCGCTGCTCACTCTGCATGCTGCTCACTCTGCGCGCTGCTCACTCCGCGCGCTGCTCACTCTGCGCGCTGCTTGACTCTGCGCGCTGCTGACTCTGCGCGCTGCTGACTCTGCGCGCTGCTCACTCTGCGCGCTGCTGACTCTGTGCGCTGCTCACTCTGCGCGCTGCTCACTCTGCGCGCTGCTCACTCTGCGCGCTGCTCACTCTGCGCACTGCTTGACTCTGCGCGCTGCTTGACTCTGCGCGCTGCTTGACTCTGCGCGCTGCTGACTCTGCGCGCTGCTCACTCTGCACGCTGTTGACTCTGCACGCTGCTCACTCTGCGCGCTGCTCACTCTGCGCGCTGCTCACTCTGCGCGCTGCTCACTCTGCGCACTGCTTGACTCTGCGCGCTGCTCACTCTGCGCACTGCTCACTCTGCGCGCTGCTCACTCTGCGCGCTGCTCACTCTGCGCGCTGCTCACTCTGCGCGCTGCTCACTCTGCGCGCTGCTCACTCTGCGCGCTGCTCACTCTGTGCGCTGCCCACTCTGCGCGCTGCTCACTCTGCGCGCTGCTTGACTGTGCGCGCTGCTCACTCTGCGCGCTGCTCACTCTGCGCGCTGCTCTCTTCTCACTCTGCGCGCTGCTCTCCTCACACTCTGCGCGCTGCTCTCTTCTCACTCTGCGCGCTGCTCTCTTCACTCTGCGCGCTGCTCTCTTCACTCTGCGCGCTGCTCTCTTCTCACTCTGTGCACTGCTCTCTTCACTCTGCGCGCTGCTCTCTTCTCACTCTGCGCGCTGCTCTCTTCTTATTCTAAAGAAAGTCAGAAGAAGAGATGCCGAATATGATGCGTACGACCTCCAACCCAAAGCTCTGCAAGTGTGGCCGAGACAAGTCTCGTTGCACCTGCTCGGTGGTCGCAGGAGCCGAGCGCTCGCTGAGCTCGCCTGAGATCGCTACTGTCCTCAAGGAGTTCGAGGCTCGCCTCGACAGCAAACTTCACCAGTTCAAGGAGGAGATCGTCGCTCGCGCTGTCGAAGCGGCGACTGAGCCGCTCAAGGCTCACATTCGGCAGCTAGAAGAGAAGGCAAAGAAGACCGACGAGAAGCTCAACGCCGCGCTGGCTGCCGTGGCGCGGCTGGAGTCAGCGCCCGGCCCGCGCGACTACGGCCAGCCGCCGTCTGCCGCCCAGCTGCTGGGCGAGCCCGGCTTCCAGGCGGCTCTGCGGAACGCTGTCGCCAAGAAGGAGTCGAAGGAGAAGAAACGCTGGAACCTCGTCGTCGTCGGCATGGCGGAGCCCCAGCCCGGCCTGTCCGACGCCGCTGGCCAGGACGACACCAGCGTGGTCCGACTGCTCGCCCAGCAGATGAACATTCGGCCGGACCACGTCACACGCGTTTTCCCGCATGGACGCGAAAACGCTGACGGGCGCCCGCGCATCGTCAAAGTTGTCTTTGACAACCTCGTCGCGCGGCGCACCTTTCTCACGCAGCTGCGCGGCTTGCTGGAAAGTCAGCAGGCGGCGCCCGCTCCAGGAGCGGTGCCAGCCCGGCTGCCCTTCTTTGTGAGGCCGGATCTCACAGACGCCGAGCAGGACCGACAGCGACAGCTCAACGCCGAGCGACGTCCCCGCAAGGAGTTGGGCGAGGACGTCGTCATCTGGCGCGACGGAGTCCTGTTGCGGTCCGAGCGCGACGCCAAGCGCAGGCGCCCGCCTCAGTCCTCACCACGCCAGGTAAACTAAGCCCGCCATCCCTGCGCGTCTCCGCGCCGTCCGCTGATCCGCAGACGTCGCCTATCGGCATCCTTGCGCGCGGTAAGCTACGCATTCTCTCGCTAAACGCGCAATCTCTCACGTACAAGCGCAAGTTTGATGAATTTGCTGCGTTTCTCAATTTGTAGTTGCCCGACTCTGTTGCCTGCGTGTGCGAAACGTGGTTAGACGGCACTTTCCCCTCATCCTTGTTCTCAACCTCTCATCAAATTTATCGCGCTGACCGTATTGGGCGACAAGGAGGTGGCTGTATGATATGCGTTCCTAATTCAATTCGCTCTACAGAATGCTGTATAAGTTTTTCCTCCCCTCAATTCGAAGGTCTCGCTGTGGATCTCCACCTACCGAATGGCACAATGCGTATTGCATGCGTATACCGCCCTCCATCCTCAGATGATTCTAGCCCACTCTCTGATTTCTTGGACAGAGTTCTCTCTGTTAGGCACCCTGCGGCGATTGTTGGCGACTTCAATCTGCCCTGCGCTGACTGGTCTAGTCTCACGCAGAGTGCACGCGCACGCCCTGCTGAGAGAGCGCTGTTTCATCAGATCAACAACTTGGGTCTGACCCAGCATGTGGCCACTCCCACCCGGGGCGAAAATATCCTTGACCTAATCTTGTGTAACCATCAGGACGCAGTGCATTCGGTCGCTGTAGAGCCGCCTTGCATCCCTTCCGACCATATGGCAGTCACGTTTGAGATCAATAGCTCACTGATGCGCAAGGCCGACGAGCGCGTGCACCACGCATTTCATCTCGCAGACTACGACTCCATACAGGAATTCTTATCTCCTATAGACTGGGCTTCAAACTTTGCCGCATGCACGAACACTGAGCAGATGTGGACACTTTTTAAGGAAGTCATTTCGGAAGCTATAGAAACTTTTGCTCCGCTGCGCACAACCAATAGGGAAGCCCCCTATCTAAGCAAAAACGTTCAAAAACTGGTGACCAAGCAGAAGCGCCTTCACAGAAAGTACAAGCGTACCAGGGACGCGGCTGATTTGCACCGTTGGAAAGCCGCTAATACATAGAGCAGCGCGTCTGGCTGTGCACGACGCGCATCTGCAGCGAGAGCAGCGTATCGCCCAAAGGGGAAACACAAAGGAGTTCTGGCGCTATGTTTCGTCTAGAATGAAGATTCGAGCAAATGTAGCCCCCCTAACTGCTGATGATGGCACGCTACGGTACACTGATAGTGATAAGGCAGAAATCTTGAACAAGCAATTCTCTGTGTTTGTGTCTGATAACCTACGTCCGACTACCGTAACGCCGCGCACCCGCAACACAATGCAGGAACCAGTATTTGAGCCCCACTTTGTTTACGCTGTCTTGCAAAGACTGCCTTCCAAGTTCTCGTCTGATTCTGATGGCATTCCTCAAATCTTTCTCAAAAACCTGGCGCTTGTTTTGGCTGACCCACTGTCCCGCCTGTTCAGATTCTCGTTTGCTCCTGGCGAAATTCCAAACGATTGGCTCTGCGCAAATGCCTGTGTTCAAGAAGGGAAGTAAATCGAAGCCAGTTAACTATCGCCCAATTAGTATCACGAGCACCGTGTGCAGAGTCATGGAAAAGATATTTAAACGCCATCTATCAAATTTTCTTTGCACCGAGCAGCTGATTACCACCAAGCAGCACGGGTTTCTCTCTATGCACAGTACTGTAACTCAGCTATTGGAATGCATGAACGATTGGACGCAAGACCTCGATGTTGGTGAACCTGTGGACGTTGCTTATCTAGACATCGCGAAAGCCTTTGATACCGTCAGCCATCCCAAACTGCTCACAAAATTACGGTGTTATGGCTTGGGGGAACGTACAGTGAATTGGCTTAAGGCGTGGCTATCAAATCGGCAACAACGCGTGCGGCTCAACGATACGTACTCCGAGTTCTCCCCTGTGTTAAGCGGCGTGCCCCAAGGCAGCGTCTTGGGTCCAACGCTCTTTCTGCTATACATCAATGACATCCCTGATACTGTGACGCAAGCGAGTCTCAAGCTGTTTGCAGACGATTGCAAGCTCTATTTCAGATGCAAAAGTTCTGATGCGCGTCAGTCATTGCAAAATGCGCTGAATTCCGTCTCTCAGTGGGCCGCAGACAATCAGTTGCAATTAGCTGTTCAGAAGTGCAATATTCTCCACTTCGGAATACGGAGCAATCCGAAAGCAGACTACTCCCTTGGTAATGAGCAACTAGAAGCGGTCCCGTATGTACGTGATCTAGGGGTTATCATGAGCAAAGATCTACGCTTCACAGAACATTGCAATCGTTCCGCCAAAACAGCAGCGGTAAAAGCAAGCGCAATTTTGAATTGCTTTCACAGCAGGAATACCAATCTGATGAAGCATTTGTTCTGCACCTTTGCGCGCAGTCAACTTGAGTACGCGTCATCCGTCTGGAATCCCCAACTTGTTGGGAATGTGAACGTGATCGAGTCGGCCCAAAGAGCGTTTACCCGCAAACTTCCTAATGTGCTGTGTCGCGATCCTAATGTGCTGTGTCGCGATTCGTTTCTACGCTCGTCCGGGTTCCTTTCTTTCGTGTATACAATGAACACATTGTCGCGCGCCATGTGTCGGACATTGCTGTGTGCGTGTACGTGTGTTGGTGAATACAAAAATACAAAAATACAAATACAATCCGTTCAGGCAATCAAGAATTATAAGCGACTGAAAATTCAACAAACCGCATTGACTAAGTGCTCACATATTAGGGTTGTACGCTGCCGCGTACACCCTGATATAAGCATGCTTCATTCGCCCCGGTTTCCGCCGTCCCCTCTCCATCTCTCGCCGTCTCCATTCCCGCCATCCCCTACTCTGCCGATTCCATGTTCCGCGCAGTTCTTTTTGCCGCCTAAAATTAGGGGAACTATTATCACTCGATGGACACGTGGACGCGCGCGATGGACTCGATGGTCATGGACACGGACTACCGTAAACCCTATAATTAGCCCCCCGGGGGCTAATTTTTTCGTTCGAGCTCTAGGAGGGTGTATAATTATAGGGGGGGGGGGGGGGCTAATTATAGGGGGGGCTTATAAACTGGAAGTGTCGATGAGTGGGAAGATGTGTGGGGGAAAAGGCGCGTGGAGGCGATTTTTAACGGAAAAAGGCGCTGTGCACACACGTTGGTACACTCTTGCACACTCTCACACAGTCTCACATACACATACGTGTACATACACACACATACGCGACCATACATACACCCAGACATGGAAACATGTGCCTTTCAGACGATGGTGCCATTTAGGGAGGGGAGTAATTATAAGGGGGGGGGGCGTATTAACTCAAAGTGGTCTTGGGAGGGTGTATTATTATTATAGGGGGGGGGCTAATTATAGGGTTTGCGGTATATGACCCCTGTTCTGTGCTGTTCCAATGACCTACCGTACACTGTAACTGCGCAAGGTCTATTGACTTGCCTTTGCCTATTGAGTGCGCGTAGGAACGAGGTTGCAACCCGCAAATGGACAAACATTCCGCCTGGATTTGGACTGTATCAGAGCGTAGTTAGTGGCTCAGTGGCAAGGCGTCGTGCTCGGCGCGCACGTGGTCGGTGGTTCAACTCCCTTCCATCGAGGTCACTGAGTCACGAATCCCCTTGGGCAAGGGATGAATCGCTTTCATCGCCTCGGTGTAGGGCGGCTCCGGGGCTTCGGCCCGAAATCCGTGCCAGGTGGAGGCCCACCTTCCCTCGCGGGAGAAGAACGTCGTTGTGGTACTGACCCGTCCGATTTTTGTGATTGCTTACGGCCTTGTGCGGTGTGGTGGTGTCAAAATAGAGTGTTTTTTTTAAGTGTACCTGGGTCGGCATTTTGTGGGGGTGGGTGAAAGCCCCAACCGCTTTTTGAAATGTGCATGGCAGTGACCAATAAGGCTGGTCGTGGCCTAGAGCCCGCGCCTTTTGGAAACTGTCGTGTACCTGCTGCCTGCTGGCTGCACAATTTCACCCACATGGGTGATGTTGTGTGATCAGTTGACACCTGACGGCAGCAGGGCACACTGGTAAAAGCGGAAACGCTCAACCAGGCAACTGAAGATGGAGCTCAGCTGCAGACAGATTCCCTCAAAGTGGGACCAGTCTGCGACGGCCAACTGCCATCCTTCGAGTTCACCATCAAGCCAGTCCACAACTGAGAACCGCCCTGCATTTTTCCCAGACAAAGCGGTTTCCGTAGTTGTTTGTTCCACCTGCTTTTCGGCTGACCTGTCCGTCTGAGTCTCTCTCCCAGCAGCAGTACCATCCAGCGAGAGCTCCTCGGATGGTCGCTCCTCCTGGGTGACAACGACCGTTTGAACAGCAGTGGCCTCGTTCGGTTGCGTTCCTGCAGGGGAGGCCACTGATGGTGCCGCCCTGGCAGCAACGTCACCGTTCGCTGGCCTAGTCAAACTTGGTCGATCAGACGGTTGGGTTAGGCCTCTGGACAGCATCTGGTACGCGTGTTCCCTCCAGCTGGCAGCGGTGGGTTCAGCGTCGTACAGCAGATCGCCACCCTTGACCAGACGCTCAGCCAAAATGCACGTGTGAACTCCGCAGTTGAAGTTATCTCTTTGGCGAACTAGCAGCTCCGAGGGTGGGTAGCAAATCTCCAGACATCTGCCAGTCAGCAAGCGTCCCAGGTGCAGCAGCGGTTCCCTCATCTCCATGGGCACGTTGCCGTGCAAGGAGTCAAGGTACCACATGATGCTGTCGTCCCGTTCCACTGCCGCCAAAGTCCAGTGTCTGATTTTGAGGTTCACAGGAATGATAGCCCAGTCGAAGTCCGGCAGGTACGCTGGCGTCGTCAACAGTCTCGCACGACTGGGCGAGTTCCAATCTGTTGGGAAGCACTGAGCGCGCTGCCAGACGATCGGGTCCACCACCACCACCTTCTTGGCTGCGTATTGACCAAAGACCTTAGTAGTGAGGTATTCATAGATGATGGCGTCATTGAGCCAGCTTTTGGGCTCTTTGAGGGGTTGCAGTTCGGCTAAGTCGGCGCTGGGTCCGTCAGAGACTGGGACGAAGCTGTCATCAGTTCCGACTAGCTCGAACCGTGAAAAATCCATAGTAAACTGCCTAACGTCGTGGTCAATGTCCATTTTGGCCTCAGGTTCGTTGTTTTGCAGCACGCTCACAACTAGCGCATCCCAGCTTGTCCCGTTTTGCTTGCGGACTGATGCCTCCTTCGCGGCGCGGCCTGTGGGGTGGGGCGGGTCGGCGGCGTCCATCTGTGCGTTTCTCTCCAGCGCGGAGCCGAATGAGGAACCACTGGCGGCCACGCGAGCCTCGCTCTCCCCGGCTCCCACGGCGCCAGGAGTCTCGCCGGTTGCAGAGGGCCTAGCTGGCTGCAGCCGGCTTTTGTCTGCCGCCACCACGTCGTCCTCTGTCCCCACCAGAGCGCCACTCGACGACAGGGTTGCAGATGGCCCATCGGCCGGTGGCGCGCTCCCAGAAGGGAACTGCGCCTCCAGCTTTTTGCTCTTTCTGCCAGTCGTCGGCGGCGCAATGGATCGGGCTAGATTTCGAACGGAGGGGGCGGTTGACAAGGCTTCCTTGTTGTGCGTGCGGGTGTGACTGGCAAGGTCGCGGCGCGTATCGAAACTACAGCCGCAATCCTGCCGAGTACACTTAAACGACCCTTCAGGCTTTTCATAGACACAACCACTGTGCTCCTTAGCACAGTGCCGGTTGATGATGTGGAGGGCGCGTTTCAGGTCGGTGGTGAACGGGCAAAAGCGGCACTGGTACAGGGGCGCCACTTCGAGCTCGTGTTCTGCCGCAATGTGGCGGATGAGGGCCGCGGCACTCACTCGGGAGCCGCAAGCTCGACCGCAGAAGGGGCACGCCAACTGGGCCGGCAGCGGAACGGACAAAAGCAGGCGAGACGCGCCGAAGCGGCCCTGCGCCACCTTCGCCTCCTCCGTCGCCGGCACCGTCAGTATCGGAGCCCCTCCCACAAGTCGGCACGGCCTCCGACAGCCGTGCCTGCCGCCCTCATCTCTGCCTGCGACCGCAGAACGCGAAAGGGAAGGGCGCAACTCACCGTCCAGTCTCTTCGGCTCCTCGCGATGCTCGAAGGAAGTGTTGCCGCTCGCGCTCGTCGATCCGCCGACGACGACGGCGGCGCAGCTGCTCGGCTGGGGCAGAGACTCGGGTACGAAGCTCTCAGTCAGGCCCTGCGTGGCCTGCGAGCTGCCGGCCAGCTGCGGTAGCTGACTCAGCAAGCTCGCGGCCGTCTCAGTGGACAGCTGACCCAGAGCTCCTTCTCCGATGTCGTGGCCGGCCTGCGCCGTCGTCTGCGCTCGCTGCTGGTGCTGCTGTCGGCAGCCGCCGGACTGGCAGAGGCGGCGCGGGTCATCAGCGCTTCCGCCGCACAGCCGGCCGCCAGCAAGCGAGGAGGGGTAAAAACCGCCTCTACTCGGCTGCCGACTGGCCAACTGGCCGCGGGAGCGGAATACCCGGCCTCCGCCAGCAGGGCCACGCCACATCGCAGGAATCGCCAAGTTCTTCTTTCTTCTCAGTTTTCTTTTAGCAGAGTATAGACACAAATAGTCGAGCGTTGCCGCTTTTGTTGTGTTGTTGTTGTTGTTGTGGACTGGCTTGATGGTGAACTCGAAGGATGGCAGTTGGCCGGCGCAGACTGGTCCCACTTTGAGGGAATCTGTCTGCAGCTGAGCTCCATCTTCAGTTGCCTGGCCCAGGGAAAAGTCGCTGACGCCTGCGCGACAGCGTCGTCATCCCAGCGCCCACAAACTCGAAACCGCAATGCTGACCTTCCCACCATGAGCTGCCCGCCCGCTACTCTGGATAAGGCGACGCAGACGGGCCCTAACCGACAAGGCAAGGGCCGTCCCAAGCAGCGCCAGTCCCAGGGTACAGCAGGTCAGCAGGGCCAATTTGATAGGAAAGCGGCAAGCAGAATACAGCGACTTTACAATCGCAACCGAGCGGCGGCGATGCGTGTGGTACTCAGGAAGGAGAAGGGGCAGTGCCAGCTGGCTGCTGAACAGTTGGAGCAGTACTTCCGCTCCCAGTTCGCTGCAAAGGCAGTGGTCAGGGAAGCGCTAGACGGAGTAGCACTGGCTATCGAACCGGTCGTAGTGCCAGACGACTTCATGAAGGAGTTTGGCGCCGACGAGGTGGCAGCCGTAGTGCGCTCCATGCCCAACACAGCTCCAGGGCGCGACCGCCTCCAGTACAGAGACCTCAGACTCGCAGACCCGACGTTCGCTTGCCTCACAACAGTCTTCAACATCTGCATAAAGTTCCGTAGAGTGCCGCAGCATTGGAAGGAGTCTGAAACAATTTTGATCTACAAAAAGGGCGACTCGGAGGACCCGAGCAACTACAGGCCGATCAGCATCATGCTCACCACCTACAAGGTGTACGCAGCGCTGTGGGCCCGCAGGTTGGGCAGCCTCGAGGGCCTATTGAGCGAGGAGCAGAAGGGCTTTACGCAGAGCGAGGGGTGCGTGGAGCACGTGTTCCTGCTGAGCAGCATCCTCTAGGAGGCTCGCTCACGCAAGAGGCCACTCGGCGTCGCCTGGCTCGACCTGACCAACGCCTTTGGCTCCGTGCCCCACAGCGTCATCTTCCTCATGCTGGAAAAGCTCGGCCTGCCTCCTCCGCTGATCGATATTGTTCGGGACATCTACACCAATGCCAGCACCGTCATCAAAGGCTCCAAAGGTGTCGTCACCAACCCGATTCAAATTAAAGCTGGCGTCAAGCAAGGGGATCCCCTGAGCCCATTGCTGTTCAACGCCGCTCTAGAATTCCTGATTCGAGCGTACAAGCAGCGTTTTGAGGGCCAGGGCTACCAGTGCTATGGCGAACGGACGAACATCCTGGCGTATGCAGACGACATTGCGTTCGTCGCTGCTTCCGCTGCAGAATTGCAGAGTATGTTGGACTTTGCTGGTGAGATCGCCTCGAAAATGTGCCTCACTTTTAAACCCAAAAAATGTGCATCACTACTGTTAACGTCTTTGAAACAAAGGGTCAACAGCACGCGCAAGTTTTGCGTGCAGCAAGGAGAATTGCCGAGCTTAGACTGGGGCAGCGGGTACCAGTATCTGGGAACTCAGCTGGATGTTGGTGTCGAGGGGACGCTCACTGACAGTCTGAGGACCGGACTACTGGACCTGCAGAGCATCTACGAGTCTTTGCTTGCGCCATGGCAGAAGCTGGACGCGATCCGCACCTTCATTCTGCCCAGGTTCTCCTACGCAGTGCGCAACGACTTTCCGTGCAAACAAGACTTGAAGGAGTTTGACAGGGTAGTCACGTTGCTGACAAAAAAGATTTGCCACCTACCCCAAAGTGCGTCGAACCACTACATCTGTGGTTCTAGAAGCGGGGGCGGGTTGGGAATTCTTCCCGTCTGCGACGAGATGGACCTGCAGACCATAGGCCACGTCTTCAAACTCATGACGTCAACAGACAAAAGGGTACGTGGCTTCTTCTGGAGAATGTTGCGCGAGACGGTCTCCAAGTGGACGCAGCGGGAGCCGGACCAGGCTGGCCTGGAACGGTTCCTGAACGGCGACACTGACACGGAACCTCATCCCAACAATCCCAAGAACGGAGTAGTCGGGAACCTCTTTGTCAAGCTGCGTCAGTCGGTTAGGTCACTTCGCAAACGGTTCAAGGAGCTCCGATTCCAAGTTAGCCCTGAGAATGGTGGCGTCGCCTCGCTTGTAGTCCAGCGTGGCGCCAGTTCAAACGCTCTGGGAATAACTGGCGCCAACCGCAAGTTGGTCTACAGCACGCTTCGCACCCACCTCCAACAGTGGCACTTGGACACGCTGACGAGTGACTACGTGAGCCAGGGAAGAGTCATGTCATGCGTGGGCAGGGACCGCGTCTCGTCCCAGTTCAACGTCGACGGCAGACACATCTCCTTCGCGAGTTACCGCTTCGTGCACCGCGCTCGACTGAACCTGTTGCGCCTCAACGCCAGCGTCATTGACCGCAGTAACAACCGACCGAACGAATGCAGGCGGTGCTGTGGCCCGAGCGAGACAGCAGCACACGTGCTGAGCTCTTGCCCGGCCCACCTCCACAATGGCATCCAACGCCGCCACGACGCGATCCTCAGCCGCCTGGCACGCGCCGTCAGAGGCGGCGAGGGCCGCAAATCGTGGGTGAGCTTGGCCATCAACAGGGGCAACCGCATCGCTGGCAATCGGGTGCGTCCGGACCTGGTCATGACAGACGAAAAGAAAAAGACCGTGGTCATCGCTGACGTCACGTGTCCCTACGAGTACGACGCCAACACGCTCGATCGCGCAACAACGCCTCGTTGCGTGCCCTTGGCATCCCAGAGCGCTACGCGGCCACCATGCGGCGCTACATCGTCGCGGACACGATCGACTACTCGCGCCGGATCTACTGGTCCCACATTGTCGGCGACAAGTATGGCCACTACTAATGACCACTCTCTCTCTCTCTCTCTCTTTCTTTCTTTCTCTTGGTGCTATCTTGGTCGCGGGAAGACAGCATTTTCTTTGTTCCAACTGTGCACTGAATCATACTCTCAGAGCTCCACTGAGCGAAGAGCGGGTATGACGCAGTGACAACAGTAGGTACGCTGAATCTGCTTACAGAAAATGGGATGCGGACGACGCGGCAAGGCGAAGAGCTCGAGGCCGCAGTGCTGTGCGCCGACGGCTCGTCTGATGGAGTCAGCTGGGCCCGACAAAAGCTCCTCCAATTGCTCGACGCCATCCTCAACCCCACGAATGGCAAGACAATCGCCAAATCGTCTTGAGCAGCTGCGAACAGACGATCGATTGGCCGAACACGACGAGCACGGTGCTGACAGTCGGCGCCGTCTCCACTCGGCAATGGTGGAAACGGCAGCAGCCAACGTCAGTCACCTGATCGACGGCCGTCCGCGCCGAGGCGAAGGACGGCGGCAGCGGGCCCATCTAGGCCCGAGCACGAGCCATCCAACGGGAGGCTGCGGAGTCTGCCGACTTACACAGCCCAACTCCCGAGGTGGCCAGTGCCCGCCTGATCAGCCTGCACGACCACAGGTTTCGCGCGGTCTGACGGCGCCACGGCTGCGACGGCGACCGATGCCGCCGCCACGACGCCTTCAAATCGACGCCTACGCTCTGCTCAAGCCGGCCGGCGACCACGGCGTGCACACTGCCCCTCCCTCCGGCCGTGGGGCCTCTGGCGCAGGATGGAGCGACGCCGCGGGCCCACGAATGCGGCCATCCGGTTCGGTGAGGAGGCGAGGCGCGTCTCTACCGATGGCAAGGTGGGGGCGGCGCTGGCGCCGCCGCTGACGACGCCAATCCGAGGGCCACAGCTGGCTGCAGCACCGAAGACGCGCAGGGCCACGACACGTCTGGAAGGGAGCAGTGAACACCGCCTATTACTTGCCGGTGGACGACGAGTCTCCATGCGACCCGCGACTCTGCATCGCTTGATCTTGTGTTAAAGATATCTCGTTGCCTGTTTTCGCTTTACGTTGGATATCGATCGCTTCTGGTCTTGTGACCTAGCCGCAGTACCGTGTGTCGTGCCCGCTTTTGTCTACCAGCGCGCGACTCGCTGTTGGCCCAATAAAATTAACTCAACCAGCTGGGCCAGGTGCCTCCCTTCGGGGAGTGGGTGAAAGCCCCAACCGCTTTTTGGAATGTGCATGGCAGTGACCAATAAGGCTGGTCGTGGCCTAGAGCCCGCGCCTTTTGGAAACTGTCGTGTACCTGCTGCCTGCTGGCTGCACAATTTCACCCACATGGGTGATGTTGTGTGGTCAGTTGACACCTGACGGCAGCAGGGCACACTGGTAAAAGCGGAAACGCTCAACCAGCTGGGCCAGGTCCCTCCCTTCTGGGAGTGGGTAAAAGCCCCAACCGCTTTTTGAAATGTGCATGGCAGTGACCAATAAGGCTGGTCGTGGCCTAGAGCTCGCGCCTTTTGGAAACTGTCGTGTACCTGCTGCCTGCTGGCTGCGCAATTTCACCCACATGGGTGATGTTGTGTGGTCAGTTGACACCTGACGGCAGCAGGGCACACTGGTAAAAGCGGAAACGCTCAACCAGCTGGGCCAGGTGCCTCCCTTCGGGGAGTGGGTGAAAGCCCCAACCGCTTTTTGAAATTCGTCGGACTGGACAGCAGTGGCTGCTCGGTGGTCTCCTTTTCGAGCTGTCTGTCGGAGCGGGCGTCCATTGAAGCGGCCCCTCAGCGAAAACTGTCCCGAAAACACTCCCGGCCAGTTGTGCACCGGCTCAGCCGTACACCTAGGCCAAATGCGCTGCTGAGTGCTCAAGAATCGTTTGTCCAAGATTCACGCTTGCTTGCCCAAGCAATTTGAATCGTTGAAACAGAGGTGCAATGGTCCGTGTCCGCTGGAAGCTCGTGGTCGGGCTTTCGACTCCCTTCCACCGAGGTCACTGAGTTACACTGAGTCCATGCCCAAGTAATCGCACGACGCTTCAATCTCATCTGCATGCTGTTGCTGACACAGTTTTGGCCACATTGGAACCAGGTTTGCCCATTCCGACACTGGCTCTTTTTGCATTTTACCTTCACGAACGTTCGCAATAAGAGGTGAGCAAGTTTCTTTAATTAGGTGACCATTTATAGTTTTTAGGTGCACAAAGTATGGATAATTTGTTGAACAAGGATACATATAGGTGAGCATGTCTCTGAATTTTGGTGAGCATTCATAGTTTTTGGTGAGCAAACTTGGATTAATAGGCGACCAAAGTTTGGTTACTAATCCCCTCGAGCACAAGGACGAACGCTCTCATTGCCCGCGGTGTCGGGCGGCTCCAGAGGCTTTGGCCCGAAATCCGTGCCAGGTGGGCGGCCCACCTTCGCTCGCAGGAGAAGAACGCCGTGTGTGATAAAAGCGATACTCGAGCCAGGTCATTTGGCCCGGTGGTTCTGCCCACTGCGCAGACGCCATACAGAGCAGTAATGAAAGCCGGAGTCCTCTGGCCTCGTAAATGCGGTCAGAATTCTGAGTGCAATGACTACTAGGGATGAGCACGGGCCTGCACATCTCGGCCCGGCCCGGCCCGCCAGATAGTCCGGCCCGCACCCTCAAAATCCAGGCCCGGCCCGGCCCAGCCCGTCCAACTGCTCAATATCGCAGGCCCGGCTCGGCCCGGCCCGCAACACGAAATAAGTACAGTCACTACAGTGTACAATTTACTAAAATACCGTATGCCAATTGGCGTGATTTACTTAACGGAATGGCGCATCCACCTCTCAGAATCGCAGTTCACAACCATTTTACGGCCTTTGCACCATTTGAGCGCGAAAGACGCGCGTCATAGAATACAAAGTTACTAATACGGTGCAGAATAGTCGCAGATACTTACAATGCATTACATAGGTAGCTATCTACGTTGGCCAGCCAAGAACGTCCGGCCCGGCCCGGCCCAGCCCGCACCCTCAAAACGCAGGCCCGGCCCGGCCCGGCCCGCAAAACGGGCCTGGAATTCCGGCCCGGCCCGGCCCACGGGCCGGGTCGGGCCGGCCCGGCCCATGCTCATCCCTAATGACTACAAATTTTAGTGAGAATGTTGAAGCAATATCCCAGCGAAAATCTGAAAGCGAAAGTTATTTTATATTCAAGTGGAGCGGCGCTACATGTATTTATTTCCAGAGTTGACGTTGAGAGTTGACATCTGTGCGCTTGTATGCAAGTTGTTGTTGTTGTTGAAGTGGCTGAGGGCGCTTCCTTGTCCTCAGCTCAGTCTCGGCCCCGGTGGGAATGGCTTGGGGAGGGGCATCCGCGCCCGTTATCGCTTGGCTGGACCTTCATCGGGGTCGAAGTCGCACCGCGGAAGGCCAAGGGCGAGCTGGTGAGGTGTCGGTCGCTGCTGTCTCGCCACCCCGACACGCCAGGGTGCCGGGGCCTGGATATGGATAGCCTGGCCATTTTGTCCGCCCTTTAACGACGACGCCCGAGGGCGCTGCGGGGCCGATGCCAGTTTCGGACCACAAGTTTCATGGGGATGGGCCTCCTGACCCCAACCCAGCCCTCCTCTCGTCTCATCCCGGGCTTGGGACCGGGCAATGGCGGAGTTCATGCGCAAGTTGATTGACGGTGGCGTGCGCACTACTAAAATTCTGTTTAGACGCGCCCTTTGCGCGTCCCGAAGCCACCATCTTTCGCACAGTATAGCAGCGCTGCCTGTCAATATAGGCAAATCTGATAAGGGGCTTGTGCAACGCGGTGGTCGTCTACGTGTAAGCTGCGCCCAAGCGGCCCGTACGGCTTACCGGCCAGGTGCTGCGCTGCAGTCTGTGGGGCTACAAAGTGCAGTGCAGCTACGAAGATACAAACGGCCCCTCCACCCACACTTTTAGGTGCGCTGCTCATTGCGTACATTAGTCGAATCCGATACAATCAAAGGCTAATGCGCACTGTGCTCTGAACCGTTGTTTGCACTTGTCATTTTCATCTTGGTTGCGGCACATAGTGTGAACCACAGCAGCTGCGCTCCGCTGGCGAGCTCGAGCCACTCCCATAGCCTTCACAGCATTCAGTCTCCACCTAACAATCAACGTCAGAGCGCCTGCAGTGATGCCTTCTCAGAGCCGATCAGGCGAAGTCATGGAGCAGCTGGAGCTCCAGACCGACACCGGTTACGAGCTGGACGCCGACAAGGTGCTCGACTCCTTCGGCCGGGTGCCCTGGTACCAGACGCTGGTCTGCTTCTTCTGCATCGGCTGGTGGTTCCCGTGCGCACTGATCACCATGAACAACGCCTTCATCACCATGCCGTCCAACTTCACCTGCGTGTCACTTGAGAATACTTTCCCCGAGAGTGGGGCACTGACCGGGGTGAGCTTGTTGGGAAAACGAGTCGAGCAGTTATGGACCCACGGACACACAAACGGGGTTCAAATACCGTATATTCCGAGGTGATCGCCATTTTTGAACCCACGTTGTACCATGGTTACATACTAGGTCATTGGAAGGGGGCTTCTACCGGTATGTATACAAACCGTGAATGCCATTGCAACAATAATGGGTAGATGCGTGAAAAATTGAACCTCTACACTGCAAATGCGTCTACACTGCAAATCACGTTCTGCAGCGGCTAAATCATAGAATTGCCTGTACTATACACTGTGCGTGCCAGAAATACGTCATGAAAGATTATACAGGCCTCGTTTGGTACCGGTACAGTCTTTGCCTTCAAATAAAACGATAGTCTCGAGCGCGTCCTTGTGAGCCTGTACCTACCCTCTACCCTGGGCGCTCATTGGTTTGGTTGGGGGGAGGGGGGGGGGAGGAGGTCGTTGGAGAGAATGGGGAGTTGCTTGTAGAACTTACGGTGCGTACAACAATGTGGTTCAGCTAAACGACAGCCTCCCGATCAAGTTCGACAATCAATGCGAGATAGCCGAAAACGTCACTTGCGGCACTGGAAACACTGAGTTTGTCTATGACAAGTCGGAACGGGGCCGCACCATCATTACTGAGGTACATAACGTGCACCCATGCAGTGCAGTTTTGTTTGGTGAAGAATGAGTGTGTTCTGCTGTAAAACAGTCCGACGCCACTGTCTTTTGGTCGCTTTGCAAGTCTGTTACCTTGGGTTACAAATAATACCATCAACAAGGTGCTCCCCAATGGTGCTCCAGGGGATATTGTGTCGAGATCAAAATAATGATGCTTTACGGTTTTTTTCTTTTGCATCCGAGCCAACACTTCAAGAACCATCTCGCCTGTGGCGCAACTACTGTAGCGCCAGTGGCGCGACAATCACGCGTGTGACTCAGAGTGATTTGAAGCCGTGAAGGCAGTACAATAAACAAGTTTAAATAGCAGCCTTTAAACATTTTACTGAACACCACCAAAGATTAGCAATTCAATCATTGGCATTTTAGTTTGATTTGGTTTGCGACAAGTCCACGAGAGCGCAGTGGAGCGTAACAGCACTGATGATTGGTGACATTTTGTTTTCCTTTCAATAGTAACAACATGAAACCATACAAGCATGTACAATGTATTGGCAAATAAAATGATAGCTTGTAACATGCTCAGAACAATTTTCTACAGTGCAGGAAGACAATACGTGAGCATGCACACACATGCTACAATTTTGGATCTAATTGAACATTAGGTGGAGTGGCAAGTCATATGGTGGCAACATACCTTTCGGACAGATTTGGTCGACGCCCTGTATTTGTGTTTATGGCCACTCTTGTTGTTCTTGCCAACTTTCTTGTGCCATTTAGTCCAAATTATATGGCCATGGTGATCATCAGGCTTTTTATTGGATTTGGAAATCAGGTGCTCAATAGGAGTTTTGAGATTTCACATGTTCAACATCACTCACTCACTCACTCACTCACTCACTCACTCACTCACTCACTCACTCACTCACTCACTCACTCACTCACTCACTCACTCACTCACTCACTCACTCACTCACTCACTCACTCACTCACTCACTCACTCACTCACTCACTCACTCACTCACTCACTCACTCACTCACTCACTCACTCACTCACTCACTCACTCACTCACTCACTCACTCACTCACTCACTCACTCACTCACTCACTCACTCACTCACTCACTCACTCACTCACTCACTCACTCACTCACTCACTCACTCACTCACTCACTCACTCACTCACTCACTCACTCACTCACTCACTCACTCACTCACTCACTCACTCACTCACTCACTCACTCACTCACTCACTCACTCACTCACTCACTCACTCACTCACTCACTCACTCACTCACTCACTCACTCACTCACTCACTCACTCACTCACTCACTCACTCACTCACTCACTCACTCACTCACTCACTCACTCACTCACTCATTCACTCACTCACTCACTCACTCACTCACTCACTCACTCACTCACTCACTCACTCACTCACTCACTCACTCACTCACTCACTCACTCACTCACTCACTCACTCACTCACTCACTCACTCACTTGCTCGCTCACTCACTCACTCACTCACTCACTCACTCACTCACTCACTCACTCACTCACTCACTCACTCACTCACTCACTACCTTTTTTGGCAACGTGGTGTACCTTGTTTGGCAACGTTAAGGGTCTACCCCTGGTTGGTTGGGTGATTTGCTGTGAAACAGCACCATTGCGATCAAGGGCACTTTTGCCAATTTTGGCGTCTACCGCTTGGGTTATTGGCTACCTCACGGTTGGTGGACTGGCCTATGCCTTTCCCAACTGGGATCATATGCTGCTGGCTTCTGCCATTCTCATTCTACCATACAGTGTCAGCTTTTGGTTAGTTGCACAGATGTTTCTTACATTGGTGTCGCTATAGAATCTGACTTCTGAGCTTTTACTTTAGGGTGGTTCCAGAGAGTTTGCATTGGATGCTGGCTCATGGCAAGCAGAAGGAAGCAAGGGCTTACATAAACAAACTTGTGAGGCGAGGAACTCCAAATGACATTGCAAATGACATTGTGGCAAAAGAGCTTCGTGTAAAGGAAAACCATGCTTAATTTTAACTCATGTGTGCGTGCACACGTTTGTTATTGCGCATATTCACCATCCGATGAGCATCATGAGGAGTTCCAATTGGCTGAACAAGCAGAACATAGATCTAGCGAGTTGCACGAGACTCAAGCATGATGACAGACCCTATCGAACCGTGCTCACAGCTCTGAGGCACCCAACCCTACTACTGTACATCGTCACAGGATGCGTGGTGAGGTGAGTCGCTCAGTTTGTTTAGCTACCGTATGTTGTACACGTATACGTGAATCTGCAGCTCATACGAATAGCGGCACAAAGTTGTGTTACCTTATCGTCTGGCATTGGCTGTCCCTTTCGCATACCGTAAATTCTCCAAACAACGCCCCCCCCTCCAATGAACGCCCCCCCCCCTTTAATGAACGCCCAGGGTAGAGGGTAGGTTGAAAAATAAACGCCCACTCTCCAATGAACGCACAGGGGCGTGCTTTAGAACACTGATTTGCTGTCAAAAACAGGTATTGTCATTCTTCGTTTGGGTTCTGTATATTGCCTGTACACACTAGAACAGCTATTGTTTAGCCCGTCCAGAAGGCGATTCGCACCAATAACCGTGCAATTTTTATGTTTAAAGAACGAGTATAGGGTCTGCACAGAATTGTTGCAACGCCATTTAGTGGTTGAGTTTATGAGGGTGGGTCGAAAAAATGAACTTCCAGGGCGTTCATTGGGGGATTTACGGTAAATGGACAAAACACAGAACACAAGACACAAGCAATTAACAAACGTTTAGAATTTCAGCTTTTCACTATCGATTACCTATTGGGGCTTGTCACTGCTTAGCACCAGGCTCAGTGACAACATGTACGTCGGCTACATGTTGTCTGGACTCATCGAAATCCCAGCGTCTGCTGTTGGAATACTCTCCTTGCAAGTGTGAGTCAGTCGCGTTCGAGACACCGTGCTTGACACCATCATCAGATGTACACTGCTCAAGAATAAATTTGACCGCATCCAGCATTGTGAATGTCTAGATTTGACATTGACCTTGACAGTCGGTTCTTATTATTTTCTGTGTATTGTACTGTGTGTGTGTGTGTGTGTGTGTGTGTGTGTGTGTGTGTGTGTGTGTGTGTGTGTGTGTGTGTGTGTGTGTGTGTGTGTGTGTGTGTGTGTGTGTGTGTGTGTGTGTGTGTGTGTGTGTGTGTGTGTGTGTGTGTGTGTGTGTGTGTGTGTGTGTGTGTGTGTGTGTGTGTGTGTGTGTGTGTGTGTGTGTGTGTGTGTGTGTGTGAAAGAGCTATGTACCATATGTACCTTGTAACTGATCGGTTGCATCTTCACTTCAGCATGGGAAGACGTTCTGTGGTACTCACAGCGCTTTGGATGGGTGTGGCAGCGTTTGCGACACTACTCTATGTGCCACCTGACAGTGCGTTGTCTCCTAGTCTTGCAAATTGCAATGTACGGAGTGTTTGTTTAAGTGCAAATGAACAAAAAGTACACAAAAAAGTGGTTTTCACAAATTTGCCAAGCAATCTGTGAACTGTTCAATCTGCGAAAGTCTGCATTTCGCAGGATGTGTTCCACACCATTTTAGCGTCTCAGTGGATCAAACTGGGTCTGTGGCTCATGGCAAAGTTCAGCAACATGATGACGTATCAGGCAAGTGAATTGCTCGTCGCCGAAGTTTTGCCAACGACTGTCAGGTATGTACATGTACGTTCATATGGATATGCAACAATATCCCTAAATTCAATGCATACCGTAAACCCTCCAATAGTGCCCATGAACGCAAGAAATGAAGCTATTAAGAGGAAGCTGAAGCCGTGAGGAGAGGTTGAAAATACAATGCCCAGGGAGCACTATTCGAGCATTTAGGGTAGTATTATTTTGGTGCAGTGCCATAGCAATTGTTAACGATTTCGCAGGCACAGCGCCTTCGGAGTTGTCTATGTCTTTAACTCGCTTGGCGCGGCCGGTTCCCCGCAGCTTGGAGCACTGGTTCGTTGATGTTGTCCTGTACAGACACTAGATGTAACGCAAACCTTTTCAGGGTTTATTTCAATTCCAAGCATTTATCACTTAGATCACTAATCGCAATTTAAGCAATTTGCTATCGTCCTGTAAACTGAAAAACTGGGAAACGCCTGTCGCACAGCCATCTAAATGATGTCTTCGCACTTATGATGTGACCCCGGCAATGATTTTGCTCTTCCTTGGCTCGCTAACATTGGAGGGGAAAGGGGGGGGGGGTGTCACCTGGTGGACTTCTCATACGGCAACACAGGCATGCAAATGCACTGCAGAATCGTTCATTCAGAGCGAGCGATACCCCTCCTTGCCGGCGTGGATCTTCATCGTGCTCAACGTCATCTCGGCGGTGGTGATGTTGAACGTGCCCGAGACCCGTAACCAGGAGCTGCCGGTGGACATCGAAGACTTGCGTGATGGTCCAACGGTAAAGCTGGTCAAGAAATGCAAATCTTGACACTGGGACGCAACGAAATTGCTCAGGGAAAACCAAAACCAAAACCAGCGCTCTTCAATAGCACGATTCTGCGAGTTTGTGACATTTTGTTTCTTTTGTTCGTCTTTGGAGGAAGACGACAGAAGCTAAAATTTAAAAGATTAAGTGCGTTAACAAACAAAGTGTTAAGAATTAAGTTGACTGCCCGACTTTTTTAATTAAAAATTAAATAGAAAAGTCAATTGACTTCTTTAAATTGAAAATTAAAAAAACTAAGTCTGCAGACTTTTTCTGACACATCACTAGCCACGCGACGCTCACGTGTTGAGAAAGCGCCACGACACGCAACAACCTAATCCTAATCAGGCGTAACGGAATCCAGTTATCTAAAGGCCAAAAGACACGCCTCTGTCCTGGACCGGTCGGCACCCGTCGGATCGAGCCGCTCGCGCGGGCGCGCCTACGCGCCTATCAAATGCACGTTATCGATTGGCTGCCGGTCCGACTTCTAGAAATCTGAATTTGGACCGGCAGCCAATCAATAACGTGCATTTGATAGGCGCGCGCCCGCGCGAACCGGCTCAAAGACCGCCTCAAAGCCGAAAGGTGCCGACGACGGGTCCGAGACGGAGGCGTGTGTCTTGGCCTTAAGGCAGTCTGAGGGCGCAGCCGGCGGTCGCGTCCGCTTCCATCTCGTCGCAGAGGTGCACCTCGTCGGAGCCGCACGGCACGACCATGTAGACGGGCTCGTAGTTGTACTGGCCGCTGCGCGCGTCGAGAAGCTGCTGCGCGCGAGCGAACTGCGTCGCGATCGCCGCCTCGCTTGGAGCGCCTAGAGTTGGAACGGTGCGATGCACAGACCGGCACGGGCGTCTCGTCTCCAGCCCCCCTCCCACTCCCCCAACCGCCTCCTCGGATGAAAACCGAACGCTCGCTCCAATACACTGCTATCGAAGGAACAATCCAAAGCTTTCGGCACCATGGCCGCTGGGCGTGCAGTGGGTCCAATGGTGCGCAAAATGAGGACTAAAACTTGGGGTGGGGGGTGGAGGGTGGGGTTGCGTGCACGTAATTGCGCACAGGAGCAGACATTGACGGCGCCGTCGCCGTCGGCAGTCTTGCAGGAGGGTCGGCGGAGGCGAGGCGGCCCGCTGCTGTGGCGAAGCACCCGCGCTCGCTTGCACGTCGTCTCCACCGGCCGCTGAGGGCCCGCCGTCTGCCAGCAACGCTTAAGGCTGATTCACAATTAACGGTCTTCCCATCGGTCTCGGTCTCGGTCTCGGTCTCGGTCTTCGCATCGGTCTCGGTCTCGGTCTCGGACTTTTTGACCCATGCCAAATTGACGACGCGTTGCCTCCGGTCTTTCAATGATCTTCGGTTAAATGCGCGCCTTTCAGCGTGTTAAAGAGCGTACTGTGGCCCTTGTTTTCGACCTGTTTCATTTCTTATGCGACTTCCGTAGGAAACAAAAAAAGCACACGCAGTAGACGACGGGAACGCACTACCACCAGACAAACAGACAGACATTGTGCGGCAGACGCAGACCGCCGCCAGCGCTTCTGGCCGCCGCCAGGGGCGCGGACGCCGCTACAGGAGCTGTCGTCAGCGCCGCCGTCGACACCGTTGCCGCTGCTGCCGACGCTTTCGCTGACGCTGCCGCTTTTGCCGACGCTTACAGAAAATGTAGGACAATGCCGTCGTGCCCGTCCACCTTGACGTATGCAATGGCGGCGCAGATTTTCCCGCTGCCGTGTCTTTAGAGACGTGCAGCCATGCCGCCGCCGTTTTTTTTGGATTTTTGGTATAAGAGCAGTCGTCAATTATCCAAGGAGACGGCGCCGCCTCCACCTGTTGAATACGACGCATCGTAAACTCTTCCTTGTTTTCAATTTCCTAGTCGCTTTACCCTTACGCGAATACCGACAAATTCTTTGAGAGTGACGGCTATAGTAAAGCGTGACTACGGTAGCGCGCGCGTTCAACACGAGTTCAATGAAGACCGATGAAGACCGGAGCAAATGTTCAAAGTTCCCAACATCGTCGGTCTCGGTCTCGGTCTCGGTCTTCGCATCGGTCTTCGCTGTTTGGCATGGGAAGACCGAGACCGAGACCGAGACCGAGACCGAGACCGATGGGAAGACCGTTAATTGTGAATCAGCCTTTATAGTCCCAGAGTGATGTCGATTGCGCTTCAGCACTCAGCGCCTCCCACGTCAGCAGCGCTGCCACCGCGAGTAGCTTCATTCCCTACAAACCCTGACGACGACAATTCACTGCGCTAATGGCTAGCGAACGGGTACTCACCTATAGTTGAACTATACCGGTATATACGCATGGCAGGCGCAGCTGTGCCAAGCCTGGTTGGCGTTGCCAAAATGCCAAACTATATTTTCTCCGTGCACGCGCTACGTGCGTCGGCGTGTGCGTGGTTGGAGAGCGTGCAATGAATGGTTTCGATTATTTCCGCGTAATTGGACTTCGATCTTCCTAGGCAACTGTTTGAGTTTCCTTTCATAACATGTATATTTCTGGAAATTGGCTATTGCTGCGTACGCGGCGTATGCAGCTCGTCGTATTTGCGGCCGGGCATATAACAATGAGAAAGGTAAACATCAAATGCAGCTCACCTCCTCGTCGGCGGCGTTGTCGAAGGAGACGGGCGAGGGAGGCGCTGGATTCGCTCGTCCTCCTCTTGCAGCACTGAACAACACTGAACAGAACAACAGATTAGAGCCGATGAGCCTGCATGCGTGAGTGGTGATTGATATACAAAGTGTCCTCCACTGTCTTGCTGGGTGTAATGTATGCTAGGTAATGTACATAATGTATACATATTGACGATAACGACTACACTAACAGGCGGCCGTGCTGGAAGCAGAGAGCGCGGTATAACAAATGGGCGCGCGCGCGCGCGCGCGCGCACACACACACACACACACACACACACACACACACACACACACAGACACACACGCACACACAAAGGTATCTAAGAGACACAAGGCAGAGACTGCCGCCCCTTACATACTGTACCCATGCCATGGCAAGGACAGAAAATGTACCGTAATACCTCTATGTTCATCGTCAAAAAAAATCGATTTCATGCCGTGCAAAAGGTCCCTGAGCAATATTTCTTCTATTTGCCATGTCGTAACATGCGGTATTTTAGAACCCATACATCTTGTACCATATCATAACTTGTAGACACGCTGTTTTGATTTGTTCGATCTGTACATATTGTGGGTGACATGAGCCACGTACAGTGTACAACGTACCTATAGGGTCCACTGATTCCCAACGTTTCGCGAAGCTATAGTTGTCCGCTTATTTAGATTGACATTAGGGTGTTTGTCTTTGGCTCGGACGTGTATGCCTTTACCTTGCGTGTAGTTGATAAGCAGCTCTTCGGCACAGAACACGCCATGTAAACAGCAAACGCATGCCATTTATACCACACACACAGCGCACCCACACACAATAGTCTAACTTGCACTGAGAAGGCGCGTCGTTTTTAGCCTTCCGCAGATCACTGGACCAGAGAGCACTCTGCACATTAGAAGAGAGAAGGCGCTGACTGAGGTGGGTGAGACGTGCTTTTAAATTATGTAAAATTTTGTTCAAGTTCTTAGAAACTGACCCAGAACGCTGGTGTATTCTTAGAGTGAGCAACTTTATTCTTGCATTTCAGAAGAACTGTTCGCTTTTTGTGTATTAGCTTGCGCATTTCAAAGGTGCAAGCGTGATTCTGACACCTGAAGGAGTCGCAGTCCCTGTGGAGCATCTTCCCAGCGTCAAAAAATACCGCAGCTGCATCACAGCACTAAATAATACTGTACATCTCGTTAGTGACTGGTCGCCAGGTCAATCGAGCATGTCCTCAAAGCCTGGCGAGGACGAGTCAGAGCGCTTTGGAGAAGCCGGACCAACGGACCAGGAGGACGTCCAGGTGGAACTGGACGCGGACAAGGTGCTGAACGCGTTCGGCACCCTGCCCAAGTACCAGACGCTGGTCTGCGTGTACGCGAGCAGCTACTGGATCGTGTTCGCGCCCATCGTCATGTCCTCGGCATTCATCACCATGACGCCGCCTTTTGCGTGCACCGTCGACACTGACGCTATAAGGGTACCTAGCCATTCGAAATTTACCCACCCCGCCTAAGTGCCTCAATGGGCAGCGGCATGGCCTAGTGGCAAAAAACCGGCCTCTTGCGCGCAAGGTCCTGGGTTCGATTCTTGATGGCGCCACTAGATCGAGGACTTCCCTTTCCATGGATTTTCTCGTGCCATCGCTGCCCTAGATTACAGATGGCGTTCTTCCGAAAGTCTTCCGCTAATTATACGGCTGTAGACGGGAAGGCGTCATGGAGATGGGTAGGCTACATGGGCCATTGACAGGCCTCCTAGCGTCGCCCCAAATCCAACAACAAGTGCCTCAATTCTTTCCATTCAAAAATTATAGCCGATTTGGTGTGCTGTGGAGTACTATTGCGCGACGCTCTGTGGAAGGCGCATCTCCGTTTAGACTTCGAACTACACCGGGTTGGCTTTGGACAAGTCTTGCACGACTAATTCCAGCACAGCAGGCAGAGACCTCATTTGCGGCACAAACGGAACGGAATTTGTGTTTGACGGCGACTTCGGAACGACTGTGGTCTCTGAGGCGCGTTCTCAAAATATTTTTTTTTATTTCCTGCCAGTTTTGTAATTGTTTACTCAAATTTCAGTTCAATTTGGTGTGCAGTCGAAAGGGCGAAGTCCAAATGAGCTCCTCTTCTCTCATGATTGGTATGTGCTTTGTGCAACACACACACACACATTGGTATCTGTGCTTTGTGCAACACACACACACACACACACACACACACACACACACACACACACACATACACACACACACACACACACACACACACACACACACACATCGAATGAATTTTTGGAGTGCTAACAACAGCATGCAACCAGCAAGTAGATTATTGAGTGGGCTGTTGCTTGCAAGAGACTTTGGCTAAAAAATCATGTACAGGTGCCATACTGTTCACATGGTGCACCTAGGGTAGTACGTTATTCACCATTGTGCTGTGTTGGTGCTGCTACAGAGATGCGCACACTAGGTGCAATGACGAGTCAGGTTGTCGTGACCGGACTGTCTGATCGATTTGGACGTCGAACGACGATGGTGCCGCTGTCCTGGATGCTCGTTCTGACGACCTTCGCGTTGCCTTTCTGCTCCAGCCATTGGCTCTTCGTCTTGGTCCGCTTCTGCGTCGGCTTCTGCAATGCGGTGATGTTCTCTCGCAGATTCCGTAACATGTAACATGTAACATGTTGTTGCTGGATTAGAGGCAACGCTAGGACGCCGTCAATGGCCGATTCCCATCTCCATGACGCCTTCCCGTCTAGAGCCCCGTAATTAGCCAAAGACATTCGGAAGATCGCCATCTGTAATCTAGGACAGCGACAGCGCGAGAAGATCCATCGAAAGAGAAGTCCTCGATCGAGTGCCTCCATCAAGAATCAAACCTAGCCCAGAACCATGCGACAAGTGGCTGATTCTCTCCCAATCACTGGCGGATCCAGGATTTTTTGACAGGGGGGGGGCAAGCTCAAAATTTTTTTTCGGCTTAAATTTCAATTGGAGAGCTAGATTTCGCGCGTTTGGCGCCGCAGCCCACTTTTTCGCATGTTTTTTAACACTTAAAACAGGCAGTGGCGGTACAAACACAATTTGTATTTTTGCGGTTCTTTAGGTTGTTTTTAGTAGAACACGTGAGACATTTTGTTCGAATTTTTAAAATCGCGCCGCAGGCGAAAATTTTCAATCTTAGCTGCCGCATTCCTTAGAATTAGTTGGTGCCAAAAGTATGCACAAAAGTGCGCGCCGCAGGCGAAAATTTGGGTTTCCCAACCTACATGAACATTATTTTGTTGGGCAAAACAGTCACATTAGGTCAGCTTGCATCCCTTGCCCCCCTTTACGTGCTTTACGTGCATCTTTATTTTGGATGGGCGAGCTGAAGCACAATATATAGAACCAAAACCCTAGTCCAAACGCAGTCGTCCATACACTACAGCGCCGCAGGCAAACATTTTCAGGTTATGAGTGCGTAAATCCATGGGAAATAGGCCAATATTAGCCCGATTTGTCCCTCTTCCCTCCCGTCTTGGTCCCTTCTGCCCCCTTTGCCTGCCCCCGCGACGTTCGCGGGCCGGACCCACGGCCCCCAGCCCCTTCTCTGCCCCCAACGGCTGCCCCCCCTGCCCCCCTGTGCCGACCACGACAGGTGGGGGCATGCCCCCCCGCCCCCCCCCCCTTTGGATCCGCTAGTGCTCCCAATAGGCCATGCCATTCAGAAAAATCCAACTGCCGCGATAACTTAAACGCTCAACAACTGAACCTCTTACAGGCCATGGGCTCAGTGTGCTGGCTGCTCGTGTGCGAGACGGCTCCCTTGCGCTCGCGTTCTCTTCTGCCAATCCTGAGTCACTGCAGCTGGACCACTGGTTATATTCTCACGGGTCTTTTGGCCTACTGGTTCAGAGAGTGGCGGCACATGATGCTCGCACTGGCCTGCCTCACGCTGCTCTACATACCGGTTTACTGGTCAGCAACACCGCTCTTACCGTCGTATCTAAGACGTCGTAAGACGACCGTCATAACCACCGCTGCGTTGTGATCTCCTCGCATGCCGCCACTAATGTTATTTTAATTGGACTCAGTAATCGTACTCGATCAACGAAATGTATCGGTGGTATGCACATTGCTGCATGCGTACTCTAGTGTAGTGAATACTACCGTATTGTACATAACTGCGCGTAGGAACTTGCAAAAATACAGGCAACTCGCCACAGCGTACAGCATACGTCCGTTTATTAAATGAGCTTACGTATACACGTTGCAGGCTTTTGCCAGAGAGTCTTCACTGGAGGCTGGGGCACAAGCGGGAAAGTGAGGCTCGACAACAGATACAGCGAATCTGCAGGGAACGTTGGGCCACAGTTCATTCAAGCAATGTTCAGTGTGCTCTTTCTTTCCTCGGAAATCTTACAACTGATCAGGGCGGCAGTTCAAAAAAAAAATTTGGTTTGGGCGCCGCGTTGTGAGATGCCTAGCGCAGAAGTTGTAAAAAAACGATGCAGTTGCCTTAGTAAGTCGACGTTGTGAAAAAAAAAATTTCAAAAACATAGAGGGGTCTCATAAAATCGCTTTAGCCCGAGCACTATTCAAGGAAATGACACACTTCTAACTGTGCAGGGTGCACGCAGGTGTTGCCCAACGTTGCCCAAAGAGTGAACGGCAAAGAGATCGACTTGTCGGCCTGCGTGAAGTTGGAGCGCCAGCACCTGTCGCGTCGGCCGTTCATCCACATTTTTCGTTACCCCCGCATGCTGCTGTGCCTCGCGAGCATCTCATTCATCGCGTGAGACATTTTTTCACTAAATGGCTTTCTAAATTAGAATTCCTGCATGCATGGGTGAATGCATGCTATGACAACGGAAGGTCATGGTCATGTCGCTGCCAATGGCCACAAAAACGGTGAGAGGCATGCATCGACACCACTCGAAAAGTTGTCCACTTGGCTTAGGAGTCTTTTGCGTTCATACATTCGCGCGCTTTTGCGTCCATAGATTCTTGTCAGAATGTACACAGCTTAAGGTTCGCATACTTTGCACCGCGCATTGTTTGAACAGCGCATTGCTGGTGGAGGGGAGGGAGAGAAAATTCATGACGCATGAACACGCAGAGAAATTTGCAAAAAAAAATGTGTTGTTTAGAACGTCGAACAGTCTGGCCTACTGGGGCCTGACGCTGTTCAGCACGCGACTTAGTGAGGACCGCTTCCTGGGCTACACACTGGCCGGTCTCATGGAGATACCCGCCTCCGTGATCGGCATCTCGATGCTCCAGATGTGCCTCCTTACAGTTTCTTTCGCGCATGTCTTAAAACAATAAATGAGTGCAGTGCGTAAAAATCATTCAGAAGCGGCAGACGGTCGGTGCTGCAAGTGGCGCTGCTGACTTGCATCGCAGCGTTCAGCACCTTCATATTCCTTCCAGCTGACAGTGAGTGCTTTTGTTTCGTTCCGTTGCATCATTTACCACAAAATATTGATTTTCCCACTTTAAGCGCCATCCTGGCTCAGACTTGCAGTGTGGATGGCCGGCAAGGCGGGCAACATGCTCGTCTACGCCTCAACTGACGTGTTCTTCCCAGAGAGTCTCCCAACGACTGTGAGGTGATGTGGAGAAAGCGGAGTAACGCTCTTAAATAGTTCAAAATCAACAAGTACAGTACACGAGCAAAGAGCACGAGTACAGTACACACGCTGCGTTGCGCGTATCTACAGCAATGCACAACACAAATCGTTTGTAGATGACAGTTGTTGGGCATATGGTGTGTTCTGCGTTTTTTGCAAGCGTCGTTGCAGGCACGTTGCAAAATTGCAGGCACGCCAGCTACGGGGCGTATCACTTCATTCTTGAAATTGGTTCCACAGTGGCGCCATATGTTGGGGAAATGGTTGGTAACTACAAACAAAGACCTCTGTATGCAAAAAAGAAGTTTGCTACAGATACCGTACTCAGTCCTACACAGGAACTGAGGTCGGTATCGCAGTAATTCTAACGGAACGCTGTGCCTCCAAGCATGGAGCTCACTTGTAATACGCATTACGAATTATTTCTTTATTTACTTGTTTATTTGTGTATATATTATATTTAATTACACAGGACAATAGGCTTTGTTAGTGATTCCAGGGCGAGAGAGACCCCGCACTTCCCATGATCGTCTTCTGCATCGGCTGCCTTATCGGCTGCATTCTCACCCTCAATCTGCCTGAGACTCGAGGCAAAGCGATGCCCATTGACTTGCCCGACCTTAGAAAGGGTCCCGCTGAACGATTTCTCAACAGAATTCTCGGCAGACAAGCTGACGCGCCTTCAAAAGAGCCGGTCCGCTGCAGCGACGACAAGAATTCGGAATTTAGTGAAGCACTTGTGGCATAAACTCACGAAGTACATACACACGCGTTGTATAGCCGATTTTGCGTAGTTAGAAGACTGATATACAGTATCGCTTGTGTGTGCAATAGCGTCGATTGGGCAGTAGTTATGTGATACACGTTCAGCGTGCTGACTTTTGAGGACGGGCAAATAGCCTGCCACGAGCCTGCCACACGATATTCACCACATGGTAGGTACTGTATCCTCTGCCTTTGTCTCTATCATTTTAAATAGCGTGGGAAGCTCCTGCAGCGCCTCTGTCTGTGCCTTCATTTCCCGCATCTGCCTGAGATTTTTGGAAAACAATTGCAGTAACGTTACTCGAACGAAATGAGCATAACGTCACTACTTTCTGTTCCTGAAATCCGCCAAGAAGTTTTCGGTCATTTCGCGCTGTCAGAAGCCGCAAACACTCGACAAGTTTGCCGTCATTGGTACGGATGGCTTAATGTTGACGCAGCTTGGATACATTCCATACGATCTGTGAAGTTTTCGTTTGCGAAGCTCAACCTCCCATATTGTCCTCCTGATGACAGCCGCACATGCGCATCTTTCATCTCAGCTCGCAACATTGAATCTCACGTGCGCATCCCTCTTGCAACCGGAGACCCTTATGTCTCAAAGAAGAAGGCAAAGCATGCGTTCAGTCAGTGCCTGAGGCAGTTGAAGGCATACTCAGGCCCTAAAAGCCTCGAATTGAGCCTGTGCGAACAAATTTACGAGCCAGCGGACAGTGTGAGGTACTCCACATTCATTCAACTTTCCCAAGATCTTGTGAATACCATCGTCGCCAAGTGGGTTTTTACGAGTTGTGCACCTGCTTCGGTTGCATGCATACCTGTAACCGGGAATTGGACCTGGGGGAGGGTTCGAGCACTTTCTGGGGGGGGGGGGTGGGTGGGGGTGGAAATCTGGAGGAGGGGGGTCTGGGAAGGAAAATCTAGGCAATTTTTGGTCAATTTTTAGTCAAAAATACACTGTAAAAACCCGAAAATAGGTACTTTTTAGTCAAAATACACTGTATTTAATGCAATATTGGTACTTTTTGGTCGATTTTTGCTCGAAAACACTGTACAAAACACATTTATTTTTCATTAAAGTAAGTAGTAGAAAGTTTTTGGAAATTCTGGGGGGTTGGGTGGGGGTTCAGGAAGACCTGGGGGGGAGGGTTGGGAAGGGTGTGGGTAGGGTCAAACCTAGTACCTGGGGGGAGGGAACCCCCCCCCCCCCCCCAAACCCCACCCCAGTTACAGGTATGGTTGCATGTGTACATGTGCAACTGGAGGGGAGTGGGGGGAGGGGGTTGCCACACCAGCATTTGTCAAAGTTGATCATATTTGTTTGCATTTATAAGCTTTTTTCATTTAAGAAATCTAAAAAAAAAATATTTATGTACTCTATTTTGACCTTTTTTTACCAAAAAGAGAACCTATTGAGGCAAAATTTTTGGTCCTGATTCTTCTTTGAACAACAAGAAGAAAACAGCCCTAGTCTAATTTTTCTTACCCCCTTGAATCTGGATCATGCCTGCAGCTGACTGGGGTGTCGCCTTTACTGTTGAATATTGTTTCGTTACTTCAACTCTACAGTCAAGAGTACTTGATCCTTCAGGGACTCTCTTCAGTCCTTGGCACTGTCACTACAGTTCAGCAGTAGAAGGAGCTATGTTCTAAACTTCAGCTTTTTGAGACGATTGTTATGCATCCAAAGTCTACAGGAACTGGTGTTGATGGTCCCAGAGTATTGTCAAGCTGACCTTGCTGAGAAATCATCAAGCAAGCAGCCAGGAGGGCCAACTATTACTCGTTTGCGCGTCCTGAGCCCGCGTCAATCCATGATAGTTGGCGTTGGTGACAATCCTGATCAACCGTTTTCTAAAGCTGGAGAGTTAAAAACGTGGAAGTGTCTCCAGTCTACCTTTCCTCATCTCACGCATCTGACTTGTGCTGGCACCGCTATGTTTCACGAGGATGACTGCAGCCACTGTTCGCTCGGCAGGGCTCCAGTTGTTCTGGAACATCTGGAGTCGCTGCATTTGACCAAAGTGCGGCACAATATCAGCAGGAGATGTCCAGGCAGTCTCCAGCTGCTGCAGCCACTGGCGCTCATGGCACCAAGTCTGCGGAGTCTCAGCATTGACACTCTGAAACTGGAAAGTGACGCCTTCAATGTATCGACGCGGCTGCTGTCATACGAGCAATTCGTGCTGGCTGCGGCCAACTTGAACACTTTGAACATTGGTGAAGTCCTTTATTTTCCCGATGACTTCCCAAATCGAAAAGTTGAACCGGTGTTGTGGCCAAGCCACAGGCAGACACTCAAGATTTTCAGAGGAACCGACTACCTCAGTTTGACTCCCTGCCGCGTTGCGCACTATCACCCCACAGCGGCCATTGTTGGTAACGTAGCACTTGCGTTTCCTGTTCGTGATCCTGACAGGAAGAGAAAATTGCCTTGATTGTGATCTGCGAACGGGAGATCGTGTGCTGTTGGATGTGGGTGGTCCGTCATGTTTTGTTTCGTTTGCTCGTGTATCCAATTAATTCGTACTGTGCACTAATTGTGGACTGAACGAATGATGCCAGCTACTGCACTATCACACCTGAAACGGGCTTTTGAATCGTTGCTGGCTGATCACACTTCCTTGGGCACGCTGGTGCACTGCCAGGTGTCCAGGGCGCCAGTGCAGTCCAGCCCGACCACCTTGAGGGCGTCCGCGAGGTCGTCGAGCTCGACGTGCGCGTAGTCGTTCTGCGGCAGGTGCTTGCCCTCCTTCGTGTGCTGCGTCGCCTTGAGCAGCAGCTCGGCCGCCTCCGCGAACGTGCTGCTCGGGCCCCAGTAGCGCGTGTTCGCCACGTAGAACAGGTCGAAGGCGTCCAGCACGTGGTTCTTGAGCCTCGTCGACAGCAGGTAGAACACCTGCAGGTCAAGGAGTAAAAGTGTAGGTACGAAAGCACAACCTGAGTCCCCTAATACATGTGTAGCAGTGAAATGCAAGCGTGTAGCGAAAAAAAAGTTTGGCGAAGGGAAATGTTTTTCGGAAATCCAGAACCAACCCAGACCTTTCTGTCCGATTCCTCTCCTCCTCACCAGCAACTGTTCTACTTTTCGCTGCTCCCAAGTACAATTTCTGTCCACAGGGGTCCCCTTTCATTCACCTTGTTGAAAATGCCACTAGTGTCGTGGACGTTCTGTCCTTGGTAGTCGGCAACGTGGTCGATTCCGCCGCCATTGCAAGGTGGGTCGTCCATGCAGCGGAAGACGAAGTCGTCGGTCTTGGCCACCTCGGTGCCCAGCTTCCAGCTGAACTTCGCCTCGTCGTAGCCTCTCGCGTATACCTCGACAAATTTGGCTGAAACAATCAAGATTCAGTTTTCTCAGAGTGAAATTCGTCAACGTGAACGTACGCACCAGCCATGTCGGAGAAGGCTTCATTGAGTCCTCCCGACTGCTTCGCGTAGATCAGGTCCGAAGACTCGCTGGTGACTATGTGTGAAATCTATGCGCATTTTTCGCCAATCAACGTGGTGAAAGTCTAGGTACACATTCGTCTATGGCAAGAGAATAAAAACCTCATGCGAGACAATGCCCAGCGTCGTGTACGGGTAGCGCCTGTCGTCACCGTCTCCGAACAAAATGGTGTCTAGCTCTGGGAGATAAAAGGCGTTTGCGAAGCGCCTCTTGTAGTGGGGTTTGAGGACGATGGGCAACTGCTTCTTGGGACTGACGCCATAGCGCGAATAGTACGCGTCGTATGTCACCCTCGCGTGGTAGTGGGCGTCGTTGAGCGCAGAGTAGCCTCCATTCACCTGGAGTGAGTTGCGTTCCCTTTGTTCTGCCGAGTTGGCCACACCAACAATCATGACGTCATCAGTCAGTCACTCACGGTGCGCTGCGACTGCGTGCTGCACTTGAAGGTCTTGGCTCGGTCGCGATCGAGTGTGAAATGGTGCCTCAAGTCGACCGTCTTCACAACGGAGCTCTCGAGCTGGCAGAGACCGTCTCCCAGCTCGGTCATGTCCAATTCGTTGTCGTAGAACCGCTTGCCAACGTTGCCATTGCCGCCGGGTCCGGAGGCCTTCTTGGCCGGTTTGTCACCCGACTGCACGCCTTCCCATTGGGCCAACACGCGGCCTGCAACAGCCAGTGTTCCCACGTGACTGACATGACATAAGTTGTAGACGTGCCAACACAACTTGATGTATGTGTACGTGGTACCTTCAGTGTCCGCTATGACGAAAGGTGCGCTTGGGTCTTTGCTGGCCGGGTTTTCAAAGTGCAGCAGGAACGCAGCCTGGGCATCGCCCGCAGTCTCGTCAACGTAAATGATCGGTTTGGCGGACTCCCGGATTCCTAGCCTGTTCTTCTTTCTGGTATCTTTACCGATCACCTGCGCCTTGGCGTTCTCAAGAATTTCTCCAGTCCGCCCTGCCATGCTCGCCGCATCTCCAGCCTGAGTTCATACGGAAGTAACGTGATCATTGAGCTCACACCTACTAGATGTACATGTACCTGGACCACACCCTCCAGTCCCTCGATCATCTTTCCATTGTACGTTGCGAATGGTTCTCCACTTGAGCGGAACACAGCTGCTCCATAGCCAAATACCTCTAGCTAAACAAAACACACGCGCAGCAATTCCTTCGGCGATTGTTTCAGTCGAAGTTCTAGTAGCGTGCAAGTCCTGTTGTAATTGCGAGAGACCATACGCACCCCTTCGAATGACTGCACCACCCTGACAGTGGTTCCATCCGGTGCGTTGTTCTCATTGACCTTGTTGAAGCCTGTGACTTGTGGAGCGCTTGCAGAGAACTGAAATACAACTTTTACTTTTAGGAGAATTTGCTGGCATCACTATCAATAATTCTATGCCTGCCTCCTTACGAGTATAGCTGAGGGTGAAAATACATTGGTACGTACCTAATTCGCTGTTCCTGACATTACATGAACATTTTTTTGTCCACCAGAGACGCTACATGAGCGAAATTTGTCGAAAATCAAAGAACAGAGGAGATGTGGTTTAGGAATGCATGGTATGTGACTGCACAATGTCTATCGATTGACAGCAGATGCACCACCCACACTGGCCCCAGGCCGGGAAGCGGCTTCAATCTGGGCATAGACGCCAGTCAGTGGCGCCAGGGACCGTCCATAGATCGTCTTGCGCAGTTGCACCACTCTCACTGTCACTGGAAGGCCCGCGGCGCCAGCGGCTGCGCAGACAAACGCAGCAGCAGTGAAGAGCAAGAGCTTCATTTTGTTGGCAGCACACCTCGATGAAAGTTAAGGACAGTGAATGGAGAACGTTCGGTCCAAAACGACGCCCGACCAGGCCGACTGCTCAACCTGAGAACGCTGAATGCGGTGCGTTTCGTAAACGAGATGGTTAACTCTTTGCAAAAACTTCGGTTGGCCAGCGGCCACCGGCCTGGTTGGAGCTGGAGATATGCTCCATGCACCGGTCCGTATGTGACTCTGCAAACCTGCTTTTATTGTCAAATATTGACAGTTCAGGTGTTGTCTACTGTGTTGTTGTGTGCAACACAAGTCGCTCGTACAGTTACTATGATTATGTTCACGCCATATACCATGCGAGGCTTGCGCAATAAGCGCTTGGTATTAGTCTTATCGCGCTGAGCTTTGTAAACGCGCTTGCGTGGGCCAGGGATTTACGCGTCTGCTTGCGTGGAACGGTTCTTATGGTTGCACTCAACTCACTGTTTGATGAACTCTGCATGCAAACGTCTAATTACCAACGCTCCCCTCTTCTAATGATTTTTAGTCAAACTCGATTTGTCAACAAATTTTCAGAAACGTGATTGACCGAGCGGTAAGCACACAACAACAGCACAGCCAAATGTGGCAGAAGAATTCTTCAATCACAATTTGAGCAGTTTCTTTTTCGACATCTTCTTTGACAGACAGCCATCCAGTTTTGATTCCACGATAATGTCATTGCGTCTACCTACTGCACGTTCACATTTCCCGAAATGGCCTCCACAGGGTGAGCACGCCCCGGGTTCCGAGAGGGCGCCTTGATGAGCCGCAGAGTCGGCCTCGACGCGGGCCACGCTGCGGGCACAACAATCACCCCAGCGGGAGGTTCGCGCCTTCCAATTGCATTCCACTGCACCGAGCCAATGTGCAGGACCTGCAGTTCCGCAGCCTCGCTAAGGAAGTCAACGTAAGACACCCTTCGAATGCTCAAAGTGCTCGGCATTCTCAAGACGAGCTTCTCGGCGACGAGCCGGCGCAGCGCAGGCGCCAGCCTTCCGAGGCAGTGGAGCAACTGGGCGCTGTGGGCGCACGCGCCAATGGTGCAGAGGAGTCGTACGACCCGCAGCACTTGCAGATTGGTCAGTTCCACTGGCGACCGAGCGAGTAGGCAGTGGCCGCACTCAGTCGACTGAAGAACTGCACTACGCATTGACAACGACCAAGAACCACTCACGACACTGACGGATCCAGACAAAAATTTCGAATAGGGGGGGGGGGAGGATTTTGCAGATGGGAGGACCCTGTTGCACTTTTTGGATGTTGTGCTATTTTGGCAGTGGTTCGGGCACCTAGTCGGTCAATTTTAGACAATTAACAAATGCAAGCGGCGCCACAGGCGAAAATTTTGCTGTTTTCGACCACCTACAAGCAATTTTATGCTGAAAACTAGGTTCGCTAGCCGCGTTTTTTCTCCCGCCGCCTATCCCTTCCCCCCTGTTCCCCCCCCCCTAGATTTCCGATTTTGGGAGGGGAAATTCCCCCTTTCCCCCACCTCTGGATCCGCTACCAACTCACGAGGATGCACGCAGGCAGCAATTCTCGGACTGGCCCAACACCGTTCTCTACAGGCTACAAAAGGCGTGACTCACGTCGAAATCCATGCTCTGCAGCTGTAGAACACGTAAACTGCCGAAGCGGTCCTCTATAGGCACCTGGTGAAGTAGCCCAACAAGGGCATCAAGACCCATCTGCTCAGTCCTAAGGTGCAGATCAGTCAAAGCCGGGGAGAGTGTCCAAGAATCCAGCGTCGACGGCACCATCATTGAACGGTCTGCACACACGCGAAGTGTTCGGATTGTTGGCAGCGAAAACAGACATGCCACTGTACTCAGCCGATTGAAACCAGCAGCTAGTGGACGCCATCTGGACGCCGAAAAATCAATCTCAATGACCTGCAGGTTGCTGAAACAACAAACCAATAGATAGACCACAGTCATAAACCTCTATGTGGGACTGGGAGAAGGGGTGTTTGAGCTGGGGTCCCCACCCAGACAGAACTTTCAATCCTCACTCACCACTCACCCCCTCCCAATTTTTTTCTAAAGTTCTTTAAAGGTCTTAAACGATAAATGACTAGCTAGCATTTTGACTACTTTTCAGTGCTTCATGAGAAAAAAACAGTCGTGTACGACCTACGACACCACTTAAAAATCTTATTAACAAACTAGGTGCTCTTGCCTGTGGGCAAGTGGTCATTTCTCCTCCCGTTTATCCCAGCAGTGTAACAGTTTGCCATTCCTATTTATACCCAACCCGCTCGCACTATTCGAACCATACTGTACAAAGACCAATGTCACGAAAATTTCATTTTTTTTAATTTTAGTACAAAAAAAATTACGTGGTTCAAACAGTTCGTAGCCCTCCATGTATGCCTCATCGAGAGCTTTCATGAAATCCACCACACGCCAGTTTCGGTCCAGTTTTGAACCAAGTACATGCAAAATACTGCAGAAATACTATCGAAACTTCGATTTTTAAAATTTTTGCACAAAAAAGTTTAATTGTTTTAAAAAGTTCGTAGCCCTCCATGTAGGCCTCGTCGAGAGCTTCAATGCAAGCCATCGCACGTCGGTTTCGGTCCAGTTTTGAACGCGCTAGGCGCTACACACCAAAAACAACTATGCCAGAATTTAAAATTTTGAAAACAATTTCGAGCTTTGCGAGTAAGAACTCACGAAATCGGCGACACTTCGTGACGCGTGATGGCTTAAATAGATAATAAATAGACGAAGCTTGCTTTTTGGATTTGATCAACTTCTGCTGGAGGAATTCAGCGCTACGATTTTTTTTTGAAGTCAAAATTTTTCAAAACCGAAATTTCAACCCTTTATAACTCAGAAACGGCTGAAGCCAGGAGACTGAATCGCGCGCGCTCCATAGTTCACAGTTGTCCCTATAACATACTAAAAGCCCCCTAGAATCGATAAACTTATTTTTCGAGATAACTCTGCAAAACTTTCCATAATGGTAAAAAAACGGTTTTTGCAAATTTTCTCAAAAAACTATAATAGAAAACCCCAAAAATAGGGTCCATCCACGCAAGAACTTGTCGAGACGAATCGAATGGTACCAAAATTGTCTCGATTGGACCAAGATTTGACCCCGAAATCTTGTGACCAAGTTTAGCCACCCAGAACGATCACTATATCTCTTTTCTTTTTAGGAGGGGAAGGGACAAAAATAATAAACCACTAGTCTCGCCTGCCGCTCAACACTTGCGAAAGGTCGTCCAAGCAGCTGAGAACATTGTAAGCCACAGAGTTTTGACCCATGTCGCAATCAAACGTATAATTGACCTTTAGCGATCGAACACTCTGTACAGAACGATCCACTTCCAACATAAGACGGCGAAAAATTCGTCCCAGGGCACGCCGGTCCCCTCCCGATTCATCAAAGAACAGTCTCGATTCAACTCCTCTTTGAGAAGTCAGCTTCGCAAAGAACGAAAATTCGAAATAGCGCAGCCAAATTCCAGCTAATTGTCTCAGCCAAGCTCTTCCAATGGGAAAGTACTGAGCCCATTGTCGACAAACGAGCCGACACGTTCGAATGTCCCCCAAAGATAAATTCGCGCCCAGCTCTTCAGTGGGCATTCGAAAGACGATGTCCATGCTTCGACAAGCCCAACAACCGTCGTCGTTGTCTACGACGACGCGTTGCTTCGACAATCTAGCAAAAGAAGGCAGGAGCAGCGCAGCGCTGCGTCTATTCACACATGTTTCGACACAATTTGCGTGCACTACTAAAACTGGACGGCTTCTGGCCACCCAGTTGGTCAGCCAAGCGAAATATATGTAACGCTGATTTGTTTGAAGTATGTACAGACACGTGCACGCGCACAGACGCACTCACGCACAATTCTCTACAGCTTTTCTCTTCTCCGTTCTTTTCTAGAGTTCAAAAGTCAAAGTATTTCGAATTTCCAAACTAATAGAGCGACAAAGTGGCAAACAACGAAGCGATAACTCGAGATTATGTTGAACGGCACTTCGCAAAGTATTGTACAATGATTGAATTGTATCAAAGCAACGTTGTGACGTAGTGATTGCTGCCATACAATCGATCATATGAGATTTACAATACGCGCCAATTTCCATCAAAATAACGTCTAAATATCGGTATTGAGAAAAAGCCAAAACGAGGTCAAAACAATGTTACCTATTTAGCTGATTTATGGTTATATAGCATCGAGCAGTGCTGAAAAACAGAAATATTCTCCCACTTTTATTTTTTTCGACAGGCTGAAACACTTTAGAAAAATTCTCTGTTGGGTGATCAACGAATCCCCCCCCCCCCCTCCCACACTTTCAGGTATGTATAGGTATCTGAAGGTTTGTGGCATCCTTAAAAGCTAACAGCATGGCAACAACCGATATGTACATGCGACGACACCATTGGAGAGCTTACAGCAGTATAGCAGATATACAGGGTGCAGCACCATGCTGTCGCACTTGTTGTCAATGGGAGTTATGCCTTGACAAATGCTCCAACAGAAGGATGCAGCACCTTGTGTATACACACAGAAATGCGCGCTGTCAGCTTTGTAACGTGGCGAGATGAACATTGCCCGTGATGGCAGCAGTGGGGTGGTATTTGCCAGGAAAGAGTGCCACCAGAGAAAGTGTTCGCCTCGACTGGGGCCACTGGGCTTGGTCAATGTCGACTTGCCACTCTTCTGAACCGGACACGTCTGCGCTGCCGACGTTGAGCACGCGCAAGTCTTCGAGAGCCTTCAGGAACTCCCCATAAGAGAGTCGCAGTGGATAGAGCTGGAGACCGTTCGTGCAGATAGCGAACCGCCCGAGAAACAGCTGCTGCAGGCATGGAGCCAACAGAGCGATGGGATAGAGCAGCTCCACACAGTGGCGGCAAGACGCAGACATGGAGCAAATGATCATGCGCAAGCGGGAAGCCTGCAGATACTCCAGATGAGGAAACACCACAGGGTCCGAGATCAGCGTGCAGTGACAAGACAACACAGCGCGTACCGAAACGGCCACACCCACCGCGCTCTGCACGGTGTGTTCCATGGGTGCGTGCGAGCATGTGGGAGGGGGTTTCAACCTGTGTCGTCAACCATACCCGACTGCCCATAATGGATCAATGAGTTCCGTCAGACGAGCTGAAATTGTCGCAAAGTAGTTACTCTTGCACCATTCCTCCGAGGAGTGCTTGACTGTCAGCCTTCGGATAGACGACTGTGAGTTGTGAACCTCGCAGGCGAAACGATCCAGCCCTGGCGAGAGCCAGGCTCGCGTCTCGTCGGCATACGACCGAAAGCTTCTACACTTCGATTCGATCCCTTGAAGTGTGCGAAACCTCAGATCAACCGCTTGCAGATTGCCTTCAGTTAGGAACATGGAAATCTCGTGGATCTGTCGCAGCCAGGGCTGGTCAGGCCGAAAGGCGGCGCGCCACTGTCGGCAGACGAGTCGGCAGGCGGCGACGTCCGCCAGCCTCCAGTTGGCGCCCAGCTCTTTCGAGCAAGTGTGCCAGGCGACGTCCATGACCCACTTGTGGGTTGAGGAGATACCTTTCGGGTGAACGGTGCCGAGCGTCCCAACCGTGACACAGCTTTTGTCCGCCTTCAGTAAAATATGCATGCACTATGCAACCGCACACGCATGTTTGCGATGCTCAATTCCTAGTGGGACACCGTGGGACACAGCGGGATCACCGTATCCTTCGCCGAATAGCGTGTTTTTCTGTATTCAAATTCAACTGCAAAGCATCACAGTCCTGGAAACAAGCAAAATATGAAGCGCAAGATCGAGATCGAAGTTTGGGGCAGGGACGATGTGCGCGAGATCCTACAAGAAATGCGGAGCGGCACATCAGCGCGAACGGCTCGCTCAGCCGCTGAAGAAATTAGCGTGCGGCAGTCGCAGTCACCAATAACTTTTGTAAATGTTTGCCAAAACTTCTTGTTGTCTAGGAGCTGACTGGACACACTGTCAGCAAAAGCGCGGTGGATAGGCGCGTGCGAGATGCCTAGGTTGGCAAGAGGCAGGCGTTCGGAAAGCGCTCAACCACAGACCCGCGACCGCAGTCGACCCCGTCGTCGCTCGCGCTCGGCAGCGGCGTCGACCCTGCTTCGGCTGGGTCGGCTGGGTCGACAGCGTCGACAACAGCGTCGTGCAGTTTGGCGCCGACGCCGACTGGGCCGCCTTCGACAGCCAGGGCGCCTACCTGCTGTTCTATGACCGGCAGACGTGGTGACACTTGATCTCATGCGCCTCGTTCACATTAAACATCTTTTTATGCGAGTCTCGTGAGTGTTTATTTATTCGCGTAAGAAGGTGCATTTGCGTGTCATCGTCGCCGCCGCAGCAAGGTGCGCCGCATACAGACAACGCCATTACCCGAGGAATTTTGTATATATTCCGTATATTTTGCACGTTTTTATCTATACCAACTTCTACGATTAGCACGTCGCACGTACTCGTATTTGAATTGGGCGGTACCGTACTTGCAATTGAGCATCGTTTGTTTCCAGTTGAGCTCCGTTAACGCACTACCGCACAGGCTTCTTTTTTAAGCTTAGGCTTACGTTTAGGCTTAGGCTTAGGCTTTCGCTTAGGCTTAGGCTTTCACTTAGGCTTCGGTTTAGGCTTAGGCTTAGGCTTTTGCTTAGGCTTAGGCTTGTGTTGGTCGTGAGTTGCATCAACGCTCAAAATGGGAAATATGAGCAACGGCGGACCATCGACCCCAGCGTTACATAAAACACACACCTAACACACCTGACACACCTAACACACCTCGTGCGTATTTATAGGTCTTTTTTTTTAACCTTACTAAAATCACAATGGCGTTTCAACTTCGTTTCTCGAGAAACATTTGCATTGCACAAAAATACGACATTTAAGCACGATAAAATGCTTGAATGCTACCGTTACACTGAGTTTTAGGCAAACAAAACGACTTTACACTTTACGACAAGCCCATGACGCTTTTACGCTTCGCGGAACGAACGAGCACTGGTCTGCAGCGGTCGTCAGGCCGGGCGTGCTCGAGAGAAGAAGACTGCTCCTCACAACCATCATGTTCTGCGCAAACCGTGGCAGACGGAAAGCATCACGCGACTACTCCAACGAGGCTCCGTTAATGGGTGCAAATAAGATTCACACAACAACAACGAGATTCCAAACTAAACCCATTGCAACAATTGCTAGATTCCAAACTGAGATTTCAAGTAAAGGCGATGTTTCTCTTGCGTCAAGGCGCTGGCAGCGTCCAAGAAACGCACCATCTTGCGCCCAAAGTACGGTGCGTAGCGCTTCACAACGCAACTAAACAACGAAAGTTCATTTTTCTACATTGGTTCACTTTTTCTATTAGCCAGTAGGCCAGTATGTCATAAATGCGCAAACGACCTGTGCCGCAAGTGGAGGGCGCAGTCCTCCTTTTTGGTCCACTGCTGCCGACAATCGGGCGTCTTGTAGGGATGCCGCTCTTTGTGGACGACAATCAAGTGTGTGTATAAGCCATGACCGCCGCTTCACCCAAGATCACAGCTGAAGGAGGCATGGAAGGGGCGGTTGCCCCCGGGTCTGTGGCGTTGGTCTGCCCTCCCTCCGCCGAGGGTTGATAGGCAGTCCAGGCTGCACGTGGATCAAGGCCTCGTGATCCTCCGACTCCTCGGAGGCGAGAGCGGAGCCTTGACCCGGACGTCCCACAGGTGGAAGCCCACGACAATCAAGTTGAACGGGGCGACGTCGTTCCACGAGATGCGGCCCTAAAAGAACCGAAATCAAGCATGAAGCCAATTCATTACGACTGTAACCATACCTGTAACCAGGGGGTGGGACTGGTGGTTACCCTCCCCACTATTTTTCCTCCGCGGCCATGACGAGAAAGGTGTGCGGCGCGGGCTCGTTCCACATTGAGCAGTACGTACAAAACGTAACAAAAATAGGCCCCTGGCAGTCTCAAGAGCGGTCTTTTTTGACAGACATACGCTCCATTTCCAACCATTGCCTGATGAAGAGTCTTGGCTACTTCTGCCCAACTAGTCAAAAATTTGTGGAACAAAACGCCGCGCTGTCTGTCAGAGTCGCGATCCCAACCGCTTCGCTGGGGGGCTACGGAGGAGAACGTTTTCGGTATTCGCTCCGCTCACGCCGTCTCCTTCCGACATTTTTCAGCAGATGTTGAAAAATCGCAAAACGGGAAACTTAAAAATGCGCGTTTACCGTTTCTGGCTCACGAGATGTGTTAGGTGTGTTAGGTGTGTGTTTTATGTAACGCCTCGACCCCTAACCGTCCCAACGGGCAATAGACAAAACATGCAACTTCACAACTTCACAACCTACACAACTAAAAACATATCGGTGCGTTTCTTCAACGCATCATCCACTGCTCCCACGTCATATTAACGGAAGTGGTTAGCAAAATTAAATGAGCCCAGAAAGATGGCCGAAAAAGGTCGATGTGTTCCGTGCCATGTCAGCTTCGAGAGCAGCTTTGAGGAGCTGGCCGGAAGGGCGCAACTCGCAAGTACGGCGGTCGAGCCGACACGGCACAGCGCCAGCTCGCTGCTGTCGTCGACTCAGAGGATATGTTCGGTAGACCAGACGTGCGTCCTCAGTGTCTTTGCGGCTGCGGCTGGACTGCCCCTTCGAGAGACGAGCGTCTGTCCATTCCAATCCCCCCTGGGCCGGTGACTAAGCCCCACATGGACATGGTGGAGCCGTTCGTTTTGACATCCGTCGACTCTTTCCTGGCCAGAAAGCACCAAAATGAGCGCAAGTGCTGGGGGAGCGACGTGAGTTTCTCTTGGAGCCAAATTTGTAGTTCGGGTTGCCAAGTTGTGTCCTATTAGGTGCGTATATCGGCGAACGACAAGGAGCCGTTGTGCGCTCTACACTTTCGCTATGAGTTCGTCCTTGGCTTAGGGCTAATTTCAATGTTTAAATGCGCAATTCAATGTAAATAATGCTTTTTTAGTAAGGTGAAAATATCACGCCTCTTGTTTTCGGCTCAGAAACGTTTTCTAAAAAGTGCACAATGATTGGGCGCGCAGTGAGCTATTAGTGAGATGCGCTTTGACCACACCAATGAGTAGAACAGACCATTTCGTATTTTTTTCCGTTTGTTTATTAATTCAATAAAAACAGTACTACTATTTTGCAGCTGTACAGTGCCACGCTACAAGCCATGCTTCGGTGTTGGCTTGTTCACGGTCGACCAGAGTGCCAACGAGCGCCTGAGCGACAAACACCGGCACCAGTTCGGGGTGCAGTTTGGTGGTTTTTCTTTTTGTATCTCTGGTACGTGTGTGTTAATTCGGTAGCCGTCTAAAAATGCAGAGGCACCGACTAGCAGCCACTGTCACTGATTATTGCACACAGTCGGCACTGCCACCAATACGTTGACTGCTTACGCTAATATGACGTGGGAGCAGTGGATGATGCGTTGAAGAAACGCACCGAAATGTTTTTGGTTGTGTAGGTTGTGAAGTTGTGAATTTGCATGTTTTGTAAAGTGCCGGCTTGTTTATCGTTTGGGCTATCACTATCGTGTTGTTGCGATCGACCAATCATAGGCAGACACAGCCGGACAGCAGCCGGACAACCGTATCTTACTCTGAATTGCGTGTTTTATATGTGCGAACACGAAGAGAATAAAGGTGTCGGGTGAGCGGTGAGGCACAGCAAAATCCACCACACAGAGCGATCTTGAATGCCATTACTAACGCTCCAAATCGCACTCATGTTTGAATTGGGTGGTACCGTACTTGCATTTGAGCATCGTTTATTTCCATTTGTGGATCGTTAACACACCATCACTATCATCGATCTGTGCTATCACTATATTTTATTCGGACGGATACGGTACGTACGCAACGATCTCATAATGCGTAAAAACGATTCTATAAATGTCTTACGAACGAATTACTCACTGCCACGGCCATGTTCAAGGCGGAGAATGCACGCCAGGAGGAGGAGGCGAATTCGCTACTCCCCGTAGAGCTAGCAAACGCCCCACAGAGTTGAAGCGCCAGCAGACAGTATCGACAAGTCTTGTTTCTCCTGTCACACTATCTGTATCTGATGGGGCGTTCTCCAGAGGTCGGCCCCATTTCGCCTGCAGCGTGCAACGGAAGAGCGACAAGAGTTGCGAACGCTGCGAGACGCAGGTGTTGCAAGGCTGGCATTGTCGTCTACTCGTCGGTTTGTTGGATCGACTAGTAGTGGTAGACGACTGGCATAGTAGTGGTAGAGACTGGGACTCATGATCGCAAGGTCCTGGGTTCAATTCTCGAGGGACCCATTATTGAGAACTAACTAACCCTTTCAGTGGATTTTTCTCTGGTCATACCATACCATACCGTGGCGTTCTTCTTCTGGGTCTGTGGCGGCCCTCGTGGCCACTATGCATGCCTCACAGACCGAATGACGTCACTTGTGTGCTGAGACATGGTCGGAGCCGTCTGGACGGCAGGTTGGTCACTTCTGGGCTCTATATCCTGGGCGTCCCTTGAGCTGCCGGTGTCATAGTCCAAAACCGCCCCCATGGCAGAACCGCCCCCGGCGGTTTTGGCCTAGTTCAAAACTGCCCCCAGCGGTTCTGGCCTAGCGACGTCTAGGCCAGTACCGCCCCTCCCCACCAAACTTTTTCTTCCCCCTTGACTTAGACCACATTAATGTAAAAATGTATGCCTAAAAATCAGGCGTATGGGTATGTAATGTATAAACGAGCGATTGTAACTTGTTGAACGCATTGTGCTCCTGAAGCACCATTGGAGGATGTACGGTACGCATTCAGTAATCTGTGATAAATTTTCAGTACCTATCTATGGCACGCCACACGCGTGACTGGGTGGCTGCTAGAAGCACGCGTGTGTAGGCGCTTTATCAGCTGTAGCCTTTAGTCGCTTTAGACCATGCTGGTCTTTGTGCAAGTGAGTCAATGGTTGTCGGTTGCGTCCGCCGACATCATTGATCAGGCCAGGAGAGAATGTCAACTGTGCCACTCATAATCTCTCCTTCGCTCCAGGGTAAACAAAAGAAAACTGTTGGTAAGACTCGTCAGGCCAGCGGCTACGCCGGTGCGGATCCGTCACCCGTTGTCGCAAACAAACGCGCAACGGTCCGGTTTTGTAGCTACGATTGACGTGTAGGTGCGCTTGCACGCGCCAACGATTCACAGAGAATAGGTCATCCGGTCCGGGCTCTTCGACGATGACTAATCAAATAAAGAAGCTACTCGTCTGCTCGCCCAATACAATAAAGTTGACGTCACATACTCATATCCATAGGCCCCGGCCCCGGCCTCAGGCCATAAATATACACTGTACTCGCTTCTCAGCCTGCGCTGAAGAAAGTAGGCAGAGTCAACGGTTGCGTATCATGACATCACTTACCCGATGGAATCGAACTGCAGGTCGAAGCGCGCTAGAGCGGCTTACAGTCTCGGGTGCGTCATCCGCTGCCTCAAAGCCAACACACGACCGGGTGGAGCTATAGGCTCTGAGGAGAGACACGGTCCGGCTTTAAAGTTGCGATAGCGCCCACTCACTTGTCATGTGTGCACATATACGTAAGCAGTTGGCTTGCCAGAACAAGACACTTAGAGAAATCATGAAGTCGACTTTCAAGAGACTCGCTCGCGACGCGCAGGTCCTGAAGGACTTGAACGTGGAGCTGGTTGCGCTGCTCGTGCAGCTCGGCTTCAGCATCGTCTTGATCGCGATACCGACGATCGTCCAGCAGCGCATCGAGATCATCAATCGCGAGCCGCTCGCCAACATGTCCTACGAGGAGAGCGAAAACTTCATCGGCAAGCAGGTGAGTCGGCAGGTGGCCTAGTGGTGGAGAATTAGACTTACATATGTTCCGCAAGGTTCTGGGTGGGCAGCGGCATGGCCTAGTGGCAAAAAACCAGCCTCTTGCGCGCAAGTTCTATCGTTCGATTCTTGATGGCGCCACTAGATCGAGGACTTCCCTTTCCATGCATTTTCTCGTGCCATCGCTGCCCTAGATTACAGATGGCGTTCTTCCGAAAGTCTTCCGCTAATTATACGGCTGTAGACGGGAAGGCGTCATGGAGATGGGTAGGCTACATGGGCCATTGACGGCCTCCTAGCTTCGCCTCAAATCCAACAACAAAGGTCCTGGCTCGAGGGACCCAGTATTGAAGACTTCAGTTTCGGGGGATTTTTCTCTGGTCATCCTCGGCGTAGAATTCGGTCTAGGGCGGCTCCGGGACTTCGGCCCGAAATCCGTGCCAAGTAGGCGGCCCAGCTTCCCTCACGGGAGAACAACGTCGTTGTTATACTGACCCGCCCGATCTTCGTGATTGCTTACGGCCTTGCGCTGTGTGGTGGTGTCAAAATAAAGTTTAGGTCTCGACGTTCTACATCATCCTAGCGCTCGCGAGCCAGCCTCCGACCTTTGCGCTGACCTTGTGGTTCGGTAGGTTGGCCGTGTCCTTTGCTTTTGTGGATTGTTGTTGGATGAAGAACGAGCGCGGGCCGTTGAACCCGCGGTTGTTCGTTCGTAACGACGACGAAAATGTTCTGAAATGCCCACACGCTCGACGGTGCTGACGTTATCACTGGCGATCGTTGCGAAACCGTTTGTTCGAGTGCGTTGCGGAGGCGCCGAATCCAAGCACACGGCGTCCCAACTTCAGGCTCCTACTCGGACAGCGTGGGCCGGAAGCCGTTCATTTTGGTCGGAGCGAGCATGTGCACGCTCCTGCTGACCATGATGCAGCTGATAGCGACGCAGTCGCTCGACTACTCTCTTTGGATTCTCTACTGCGCCGCGCCCCTCGTCGCCGTCCTCACGGCGGCCATTCCCGTCTACTCGGCCTCTCTGCACGACCAGTGCGTCGACAAGCCGGCCGCGCTCTTCCCCAGGATCATGATACTGAGTGAGCTCTCCGTCCGCGCGCGCACAAGTCCCGCAAGGCGGAGCTGGCCCCTCCAAGTTCGCCCCAAAACTGTAACTTGGGGACTTTACTCCCTGTTGGACTACTACCGCGGACCGGACCGATCCACCATCTAGTCCTCGATCTAGTGGCTCCGTCAAGAAGCGAACCCAGAACCGTGCGCGCAAGAGGCCGATTCTCTACCACTACGTCATATGCTGCTCGCCCCCCCCCCCCCCAAGAGTGGTGGTGAATGTGCATTGCAGCGGCCTCATTCACTTGTGCAAACCTGATTGGAAACGCGCTGGGAGGCTTCGTGCTGCCGTACGTGCATCTCTCTCTGTGGAAGCCCCATCATACAGCGCTCTTGCTGGCGCATGGCGTCGCTCTGCTGGCCGTCCTCTACGCGCTCCTCGTCCTACCCAACAGTCTGCCTCCGCATCGACTGTGAGTCCGTACGCACGAACGCGCGCACGCACGCACGCACGCACGCACGCGCGCACGCACGCACGCACCACGCACGCACCACGCACGCACGCACGCACGCACCACGCACGCACCACGCACGCACGCACCGCGCACGCACCGCGCACGCACGCACGCACGCACCTAAGGTGCATACCAGTATGGTATCTACCTATGGTCCATTTTCTTCAGGAAGCCAAGATCGCTGAGTGGCACAACGTCGACGGCACTGTCCAAGGGCGCGGGCTTCGCACGGCACTTTTACGACAGCTTTGGCACTCTGTTCAAACGGCGGTCTCGCTGGAGGCGCCTGCTGCTCATCTTGACCGTCATGGTGGGCGTCACGACCAACAACGCCAACGGCAGCGAGGAGGGTCAGTGCCTCTAGCTCGGGGAGCCAAAACGACTGAGCAGGAATGCAGCTGATGCTGATGTATACACTGCTAAGAACCTATAATATGCGCTCAGGAGCCCATGGTTACGGGAGTTACGCCCAAGGGAGTTGACTCCATATAGAGAATCTCCCCTAAACAGTTGCTACAGTTTTACACCTCCCTCCCTCCCCCCCCCCGCACCACCTCAGTCCTACACTTAGGTGGGAGGGGGTGGACGCTTACATAAAGTATGCTCAACGATAGAAATAGACATTCCGATTTCAACGCTTGTGCCGTTGCCCTTGTTCTAGCGTTCTTGACGCAAGTCTACACATTGAGAGACCCATTCAAATGGGACTTACAAACTCGCGCCCGGTATCAGCTCTCGAAAAGCCTTGTTTGTGAGTGGCTTTTCCAATTCGCGCATGTACTGTATGCACGCATGTACTGAGGTGTACAGTGAAAACACCCGTCATTCGCTGGTCACTTTCGTGCAATGCGCGATATGTGTGATTGCTGCTAGCTCCGCAGCACAGCCGCGTTGATGAAGTTGCGCGTGCCCACTCAACCGCCCCTCCAGCAGCTAGTATCACCTGAGAGAGTTGTGGTGAGGTAGCTCAGTTAAAGCAATGAGAGAGAGAGAGCGTTCATCCATTGCCCAAAGAGATTAGTAACTGCGGTGTTATGGTGGGAGTTGAACGCCCGACCGCGCGAGCGACCACTGTGCTACTCGATCTAACAACTCAATTCTTAAAAATATCCAATAACTTCGACTCGACTTAACGTACTCTATGTGCCTACAGTACGTCCATCATAAAGGTACATTTTGTCGAAGTTGAGTAGGCCGAGGCAGCAGCAGCGTTGTTCAGCCATTATCGGTTCGATCTTCGGCGCGAGTTTCTGTCGCAAAGTGCTGGGGCTGCGCTACAGTACGCTGCTGCTTCTGGCCGCGGCGGCGGCTGTCGGCTCAGCAGTCGTCGCTGGATGCGCCACCGCAACTTGGCATGTAAGTAATGCAACATACCATAAATACTTCAATAGTGCCACACACTTCAAACCTCTCTTTAAATCCAGGGGCCCTGTTGGAACAGGGCTACATTTATTGTTGGAGAGTATTGAACAGTATTGGAGAGTTTGCGGTACATGTATTTTTGTAGTTGACAAATTCAGCGTATTCCAGTATCTTTTTCATTTTACATCTTTGAGCAATCTTTTTCATTTTACATTTTATATCTGCGGCAATTGTTTTGTTTGATATTGCGGCATTGCATATTGCAGTAACCAACAGTGGGTGCATTCAGTGTGGGACCCTCATGCATGTGCTGGCGTGGTACTGTGTGTGACGCACTGTATTTGTTTTAACTGACTACATACTGTATGTCACTCTATACATACGCATAGTGAGCCGCTGGTAGGCATAGTACGTTCGGACGAACATAACGTTCTTTTGAGATCTACCTAAAGCTGATCTTCGACATCGTGAGCTTGGGCGGCGCCGCGACAAAGATCAGCATGGAACTGGTAGAACCGGACGAGGTTAGTTGTAGCCCAAACTACAAAAGCCAATTGCGGCATTAAATGTTGCACATTGAAAGATGCTTGTACACGCAGCTATCTGGACAGTACATAGCAACAAAGGGTAGCATGCACCATCTAATTGCCATTGCTTGACATTTTTGGCGCAACGTGCTTAGCACCTGACAAAAAGTGGATAGCCGCTTTTTGAGAAAACTCGGCTTGAGGTGACAGGCACCATACTCCTTTTGAAGCGCACCCATTGCGTACCATGTCTATGCGCATGTTCATCCACATACTGCAAGTGAAGCCTTGACAATGGTCTCAGCGATGAAAGCCACCAAAACGAGCCGTACAATTCCCCAGAAACTGATCCACTCCAGATGGGCAAGATGGTCTCGGTGAACGGCGTGGCGGGGCTCGTGAATGGCGTGGTCCAGCAGATGCTCATGAACTGGCTCTACAACGTCACCATCGACAGCTACCGGCCCACCGCCTGGTTCGTGCTCGCCGCCATCTGCGCCGCGTCCATGCTGCTCGCGCTGCCGCTCCACCTGCTCTACGTGCCCGAAGAGCGCTTCATCAAAGACGAGAGGAGGAGGAGGAGACACACGGTGCTGTCGATGGCGTGCTCAGAGGAGCGGATTGATCAGACTCCCTTGTGATCACGCTCTCCCAGTGCTATTCCGCACCGCAAACGCCTTTTGGGGCAGAGCAGCTCTGGAACAACTTCGCGCCCCAGCTCTGGAACAAGTGCTTCAACATCAGTATGTATCCTGACAATGAAACTGACTGTGTTCAACAGAAAACGTGCTGGAGGGGCAGGATCAGGGCCATCTGGACAGTGGGGTGGATCTATTTTTTGGGGGGAGGTCTGTCAGTATAGGCGTCCGTTGAACTGTCCGCCGGCGGTACCAACCTGATGACAGTGACCATCCGGCCGGCTCCGCATTCCGCACCAAAATGCTTCAAACACAGACACCAACGGTACAACTGCTGGACTGAACGACCACATACGCACATTACTCGCGCGGCTTGCCACCGCTCACAGGCGCACCACAATATCGCCATTTTAGGGGGAAAACGCACAACGGAGCGCTAGCGATGATTACCTATTATTCGAGTAGCACACATCACAGTCGTCATATAGGATCGCGCCGAGAGATGGAGAAACCGAGCCTCCGACATCAAAAGTCCATCTCTCTACTTGCATAAGGAGCTCATTACGTCGATCGTTATACTTTGTTAATATTATCATTTTTCTGTGCTGCATGCCGCGCTTTGTCTGGGTTGAGGGTGCTCGGCAGGCTGATGGGGGGGGGGTACTCTGCTAAGGGTTGCGGGGGGGGGACATATGTACCTGTAACCGGGTCTGGAAGAGTTGGGGGGGGGGGGGGTAAGCGGCCGAATTCTGGGGGGGGGGTGTCTGGAGCAAAAAGTGGGGGGTAGCCGGCCATTTTTTTAATTATACTGGTATTTTTTGGACAAAATGGGTATAAATAGGGTCTAAACAGTGTTCTTTAGCTGTTTTACGGTCATATGACAGTGAAAAGCACTGAAATACACCAACTTCTACTCACTTTTATCGTTTAGACTGAGTGAAAATCCCTTGGGAAAATTCTGGGGCGGTTGGGGGGGAGTTGAAAATTCTGCGAGGCCCCCCCCCCGCCCCAGTTACAGGTCTGGGGGGGGGGGCAGTACTCCCTCGGGGGAGGGGTACCAGAGGCTCGTGTCTCCAGCTCCTTAGTCTTGCGCCTAGCGTCTCGGCTTCAGGCGAAGAGCACAGGCGTGTCGTCCTCCTCTTCCAGCAGGTTCTTCACTTCGGCTCTTTCAAGGGTGGCCCGCACCGCCTCCGGGTCCAGACCCTGGGCGGCGAGGCGCGCGGCCGCCTCCGCCTCCTTCCGCGCCGCGTCCACCTTCTTCTTCTTCTGCACTTTCTTCAGCCTGAAAATATATATATATATATATATATATATATATATATATATGCGAGTGAGACTCGTGTGTGTGGCACACTTACAACACCGTGCCCTCTAAATGGGGGGGGGGAGCATTGGCCTGCTGATCCAAATAAAACCTCGCAAAAATTGCGGCTATTCCTAGCACTGGCCTACGTCTCGCGAAACGCACCTAAAGAACTCTTCCCTCTCGCCTTCGTCCAGCTCGCCAATGATGTACTGGAGCGTGTTCTCGATCTTGGGAATGATCACTGAACAGGGACATGACGCATGGGTGGCAATACCCACGCACCGGCACGCGCGCACTCACGGGCGGGCAGACGCACGCACGCACGCGTGACCCTCTAGTTGCCAAGGACAAAATAAAGAAAAGAGACCGTGCTCGATGGCGTTGACGCGCCTGTTGGTGACCTTGATGGCCTCGTCCAAGGTGACGAAGGAGGTCTGCAGGGTGGCCAGCTCCACCAGCAGCTCCACCGCCTTCGCGTAGTTCTTCTTGAGCTTCGCGATATTCGAGCCGCCCTTGCCCAGGCCCGTCAGGTCGAACGCTCAACAGGCAAAACAGGCAAAGTTAGGCACAGCTGGTGGTGGGATGCGGAGCGTGTTGCGCGTAGGTGTCTGCATCCGCCTTCCGCATGCGCGAATGCGTCTGTCTCATACCTGTAACGGGGTCTGAAAGAGTGAAGGGGGGGGGGAGGGTACATGGCCCTTTTTTGCTGGGGGTATCCGGAGCAAAAAGTGAGGGCAGCCGACCATTTTTTGGAACTTTTTGGTAAACAATGGGTCAAAATAAAATAAATATTCTAGCTCGAAATACTGTTATAACTGTTTTATGGTCATATAGCACTGAAAAGCACTTAAAAACACCAGCATTTACTCACTTTTATCGTTTTAGAGCGTGAAAATACGTTGGGAAAATTCTGGGGGTTGGGGGGGGGTGTTGGAAAAATAGTGGGGCCCCAACTCCAGTTATAGGTATGGTCTGTCTGACCGTGTGCGTCGGTGGCGAAACCAGGGGGGGGGGGTAGCCCCGTTTGCAAAATGCGTTTCAACACCCCCCCCCCGGTGCGCAAAATTCAGCCACGCCACTGGTGTTGGTGAGTGAATGACGTCACGTGTCACGTCAGTCAGTCAGTCACCGTCAGGGCCGCTCTGGAAGCTCTCGAAGACGGGCAGGGTGACGCCCACGACGTTCTCCTTCTTGGCGCGGACCTTGACCTGGGCTCGGTTGACGTTCTGCAGCACGACGTGACCAAAGTCCCCCGCAGTGAACTTAGCCTCGGCTAGCGAAAAGGCGGCCGCCCGCATCACCTCGCCCATCACGTTCTTGTTCTGACCGAACAAACGACAGATAGACACACTCCTCTCTCCCGCAAAAAAAGCGGGATGACCTTGGCCAGGGGCCGGCTAACCCCCCCCCCCCAGGCCCCTTGAGCCCACATGGGTTGGGCGAGTCCTGAGCTGAGGAGGTGGGGAAATTTGGGGATTTTTGGAGATGGAGAAGAAATTATGGAGCCCGACCGGAGACTATGGTCCAATTCCAATGAAATAGTAGGCCACATAAGATAGTGGGGGGGGGGCAGAGGCACACACGCGTATGTAGCCACACTCACATCAACGATTTTGTGGAGAATTTCCCTGAATCGAATGTTCAGCGCGTCAGACTTCTTCTTCAGAAGACTGTGGCCCTTTTGGGCGCCCTTCAAACGGCTCTTCATCGTGGCCAACGCCCTAAAAATACTCGGTCAATTCTGTACATTAATTAAAATTAAAACCAACTATTCCACCATACATGCGCGAAGGGAAGATGGGCAAACGATCCTTGCCGCCGGACATTTTGAGACTTTTCTTTTTCTGAACAGCAAAAGACGCAGTAATTCAACTAAAGAAAATAGACAAGGCGCGACAGAATTGATTTTACTGTACTGGCGATCCGGGCTTAGGGTAAAGCAAGCAGGCAAGCAGGCATGCAGGCAGGTAAAGGAAGCAGGCAGGTAAAGCAAGCAGGCATGTAATTTGCGGCACCACCACGTTAGTAGTAATACCCCCCCCCTCCGGGGGGAGGGGAGGTTACGGTATCTTGGTGAGGCCGTTTTCGCGGGAAAAATTTTCTCGCGGTCGGGGTACGGTATCCCAGCTTTTGAGGGTTCTCTCCCTCACCAGCGGTTGGGGAGGGCATGCAGGGGGTGGGGGTTTAGCACAAAAGGTAGGGGAGGTACGGTATGGTGCTCCCGCCTTCCAGGCGCGGCGCAATGGAGCTGGTTTCGGTACCTCCATTGTGTGGCGTTTTTTTCAATCTTCAATTAGGTGGTTACGGTAGCGTTTGGTGCCGTGTGGCCCCTTATTTCTAGCGTTACGAATTTTTCTGAAGTCGAGGGGGAGCTGCGATTATCTGTTGCCGAGCCTCAGGTGGTGGTGGTGGTGGGGTAGCTGCAGTGTCCTGTCGTTCGTCGTCAGCCTCCGATGGTGCTTCGCGCGTCGCTGTCAGCACCCGTCATCAGCGTTTTCCCGCTGCCAGTGCGTTGTTCACTGCCCTCCAGCGCTGAGGACGCGACTCTTGAGCGGCCGCCTGGACGAGGCCGACGCTGCCGCCGTCAAGGAGATCGACAGGAGCTTACGGTAACTCGCCGCCTGCGCCCAACTCGCTGCGAATTTCAGAGGTTGGGTTGGCAGGCCGCCGCCGCATGCTGTAGTTGGTGGCAATCGAATGGCGGTGCTCGCTCATTCTTTGGGCGTTTGCTCGAGTCGGCTCTTCTCGTCTGGACGCCGCTCTAGCTGACGATCCGCTTCTGCCAGTCGTTGGCAACCGTCTCAGTGAGTGCGTGCGTTCGTGTGTGGGTGCTGGTGCTTTTGCAGAACCAGTTGTGTCTCAGGTTTTGAAAGGATCGGGCATTGGCTCGAGTCGCTTCCCCCCCATCTGGACGCCGCTCTAAGTGCCGAAGCTGCGTCGCCTCCCCGTCGTCACCATCAGCAACCATCCGTGAGTGCGTATGTGCATGTCTGTGTGTTGGTGCAGGCGCATTTGCAAGTGTTGTTCTTGCTTTCACTAGCGGATCCAGAAGGCGGTGGGGGGATGGCCCCTTCCAGGCAGGTAGGCTAGGGAGGGGGAGAGGAAGGACGAGCACAGGGGCAAAGTGGCCATTCGTTTTCCATGGATTAAGGCACACAAAAGCGTTTCGCCTGTAGTGCTGTTGTTGGATTGCACTATTGTGTGTTGTTGAGCAAAGCAAATGCCGATATCAGGGCTTTGGATAGACTTGCGATGAAAGAACTCCCCCCTTATGTCAGATTATCCTGGATCCGCTAGTGACTTCGAAGTTGGATTGCTGTTGCAGGTTTCAGCGTTGGCTCCAGTCTGTTCCCCCATCTGGACGCCGCTCTAAGTGCCGATTTGCGACCCATCCCAAGTCCTCGCCATCGGCAACCATCTGTGTGTGCGTATGTGCGTGTCTGTGTGTCAGTGCTGGTGCCTTTGCTCTTCTGTACGCAGTGCCATATTCCTGTTGCAGGCTTCAAAGCGCCCTGCTCCCAAGCCATCAAGAGCCTACTCATCGATGGCCCACACCAGGTTGTTCGCCTTGTTGTGCTTGTTTGTGCTGGTGTGGATCGGCCCCATCCATTGTTGCAGCGTTGTCGGAGTCGCCACCAGCTCTCCCCGGGTCGCCACCAGCGTGTCAGCCGTTTAAGCCACACCAGAGGCGTCCTGACAATCAGTGATTTCAGCTGTGTTGTTGTGGTACAACATGCATTGTGAGTGGTGCGCATTCAAGAGAACCTGGTGTTCTGTAGTGGTTGGTTGAAAGAATGCACCCAGGCTGGGGTGGGGAGGGCAAGGTGGGCACCCGCCCTGTGTGGGGTCAGAGGAAGCTGCCCACCCCTTGCAGGAAAGTTTGGGACCTGTGCTGGGGGAGTGGAGGTCTGCCCCCATCCCCCCTCCAATGGGTGACTTGGGCGACAAAGTGCAGGGCGGCAGGCCAGAGGCTGCCCGCCCTGCAGTGCGAGCCCCTGTCATCAGCCAAGGCTTATGCTAACAAACTATGACTGTAGTTGAAATCGTAGTGATATCGTGGTGTGCAAGCGCGTCGCTGGTGTGTGTTAGGTGTGTGAGGTCTTGAGTCTTATGCTGTTCTAACAAGCTAACACTGTTGGTGTAGGTGAAATGGTGTGTGTGTGTGTGTGTGTGTGTGTGTGTGTGTGTGAGGTCTTGATTCTTATGCTGTCCTGACTTGCTACTGCTGTTGGTGCGGTTGAAGTCGCAGTGATATTGTGGTGTGTGTGTGTGTGTGTGGGTGGGTGGGTGTGGGTGTTCAGCCTTATGCTATCCCAACAAACTAACGGCTGTAGTTGAAGTCGTAGTGATTGTGTGTGTGTGTGTGTGTATGTGGGTGTGTGAATGTGGGGTGTTGAAACAAGGTACAGTTGGAGTCATAGCTGGTGATGTCAAGAGGATGGGTATGGGCTGTTGAGTCTTCTGCTAACAAGCTACCACTGTTGTAGTTGGAGTCGTGGTGCTAGAAAGGTGTTTTGGGTGTGTGTGTGTGTGTGCGTGTGTATGTATGGGTGTTCAGGCTTCTGCTATCCCAACAAGCGAACGACTGTAGTTGAAGTCGTAGTGATTGTGGTGTGTGTGTGTGTGTGTGTCTCTGTCTGTGTGTGTGTACATGCTGACCATATGGTGCGTGTGCATGTGCATTCACTCCCTCTCTCTCTGCTATGCATATGTATGTGTGCGTGTGTGCGTGCATGCAGGCTGGAGTCGGAATGAGCACTACCTTGTCTGCAGGTGCGTGTCTAGCTGCGTCGACAATGTGGTTTAGCAGCTCCTAAGAGTCTTCAGCTGCCCAGTGCATCGCAGGCATTGCTGAGGGCGTCATCAGCCTGTAGCTCATCATGGCGTCTTAGCTGTCGTTCTTGTACAACATCGTCAGGCACCATCCAAAGCAGGTGCGCTCATGTCAGTGCCATTCATGTCAGCGCATGAGGAGAGGAGGCGTTTCTACGACAGGTGGCGCCTCTATGGACACCGTTCTAGGTGCCATGAGTTGCTGTGTCGCGTCGCCCAGCTCCACGTCTCCGACCCCCCATCATGGCCAAACAGGTACCTGTAAGTTGGCGCCTGCAGGATTTGTCATGCACAACTCGCTGCGTCTTTTTAGAGGATGGGTCAGCAGGATCGGGGTGCGGGCCTCCTCTCACTGGCCTCTAATTGGCATTGTCAACTCACCAAGTTGACAGGTGCGTGCGTGCGTGAGTGTGCATGTATTGGTTGTTGTACAGTGATTGTGTGCGCATTCGTGCGTTGGTGTGAAGCTCTGCACTTGTGTCTCGTCTGTGTCACCACTCATGCGTGAGTGTCAGTCTTTGCACTTGTGTCTCATCATCGCATACATGTGCATGCATACAGTATCTTAAAGCACAGAGCGATAGTGTTCAGCTCGACTAGTGAACCTGCTTGCTGCCATCACGACGCTGCACCGTTACCAATTCCAGTCATTAGTGTCGGCATCTCTGTGAGTCTATGTGTGTGTGTGCATTGTTGTATCGTACATACGTATGTGTGTGCGTGCACACGTTGGTTATTGTAGGGTGTGTGCGTGCGTGACTTGCATGCATGACTTTCATGCATGAGTGCTCAGCAGAGCCATTGATGTTGCAGGAAGCGCATCATCGCCACGCAACAGACCCAGCCAACTCGTCAAGAGCCTACTCGTCGACGACCCACACCATCCACAGGTTGTTCCTCTGTTGTGCTTGCTGCACTGGTGTGGGCCGACCCCATCCATACACC